>BQNB010035997.1:0-50449 GCA_026074375.1 Tanacetum coccineum | reverse complement strand
TTTTATTGAATCCAAGGACAAGGCTATATATTCAGCTTATGTACTGGATATTGCAATGCTTTTCTACCTTTTTGATGACCAGCTAACAAGTCTATCTCTAAACAATTGTATACTTCCAGATGTACTACGTCTTGTATCTTGACAACTCGCGTGATCAGCATCTGCAAAAGCTATTGTAACAATAGCAGAATCCTTCGAATACCATAGTCCTCGATTGACGGTTCCTCTTAGATATCGAAAGATTCTTTTTACAGCATGTAGGATCTTTTCGGTAGGACGAGCCTGATATCGAGCACACATACAGACAACATATACCATGTCTGGTCTACTGGATGTAAGATACGTGAGGGTGCCAACAATACCACGATAATGTGTAGGATCAACGGCTTTCCCTTGTGTATCCTCATCCAGTTTGGATTTCTTCACCATTGGAGTATCCACAAGGTCACAAGATTCCATTATGTATTTCTTAAGTGATTCTAGAGCATATTTTGATTGGTTTAAAATGATGCCTCTAGGACTCTGTGAAATCTGTAGTCTTAGAAAAAAATGATATTTTGCCCATCATTGACATCTTGAATTTGGAACATATTATCTCAGAAAACTTATCACATAGTTCAATAGTAGTAGAAGAAAAAATTATATCATCAACATAGAATTGTACCAGGAGGATATCTTTGCCTTTTCTGCTGATGAACAAGGTGGGATCAACCATACCTTTGGCGAATCCTTAGGATAGCTAAAACGATGACAATAGATCATACCATGCACGTGGAGCCTGTTTTAACCCATATAGAGCTTTCTTCAGTCTCTACACGTGATTAGGATTGTCTGGATCCACAAATCCGTATGGTTGGCTAACGTAGACTTCTTCATGTAAAATACCATTCAAAAATGCCATCTTTACATCCATATGGTAGAAGATCATATTCATATGAGCAGCAAACATGAGAAATATCCGAACAACTTCTAGTCTAGCCACAAGAGCAAAGGATTCTTCGAAATCAATTCCCTCTTCCTAACGGTATCCACGAGCTACCAATCTAGCCTTGTTTTTCAAGATTCCCCCCAATTCATCTAATTTGACCTTATATGTCCATTTTAAAGTAATAACCATCACTTTATCTGGACGAGGAACGAGTTCTCAGACTTTGTTGGATCGTTTACTGAATAGATCTTAACCTTTAGCTTGTAAATGGTTTATTCTTTAGATAATTCTAAAACAACAATAATGAAACATTGATTTGAACACTATTGATTATGCGGAAACTAATCAATAATGCTAAGAAGAACAATATTAAGAATCATAAAAGAACTTTATATTATCACTTGAATCTTCCTAGGTTACAAATTACAACGACTATGATTGCTAATAGATCTCTATTGATCTGTGTAGAACTATATCTACTAACTATGACTAGGGTTCCTTTTATAGACTAAGGAAACCCTAATGGGCTTTACAAAACGCGTATAAAGATCATGCATATCCTTTCCTAAGATATCTCATGCATATCTCATAAACGGTACTAACTATTTTATACTAACGGTACTAACTATCTGATCAGTACTAACATTTTGTACTGTCAGTACAAATTACAACTAGCGGTACTAACTAATATAACTAACGGTACTAAGTCAGGAATGCATAATTCCCAACAATCCTCCCCTAAACATGATTGTTGAACTTGTTTAACTTCATGTTTCTTTAGTGTAAACATCTTGTAGACCAGGAGGATGTATCCAAACACTGTCAAATCTTGATCTGATCTTTGATAATTTTGACATCTTCAGCTATCCATTTTTATCAGCAACATATCTTCTCAGCTACACAGCAACATCCAACTAAGTTGGCTTTGTAGTTTTTGGTAAACTACCAGCCATTAACGGATTTGATATTCCTTTACCAGTAGCCGTTTGCTCTGGGATAGCCAATTCTTCATTGTAAACAACAAGGTGAATTGATAACCTTATAGTTTTTAGCAAACTATTAGCTATCAACAGATTTGATTAGTCTTTACCAGGAACTGTTTGACCCTGGACTAGCCAACTCTTTACTATGAAGCAATGTGAGTTGAGAACCATACAATTTTTGGTAAATTTTCAACCATAAACGGATTTGAGAAGTCTTTACCATAAGCCGTTTGCTTATGGACTAGCCAGTTCTTATGTTTGTTAAACATGGTGAACTGATGACCATTTGTTGTGTGGTTTGAAAACCAACACTCAAAGATCCTTCTCACTTCCATCTTGGCCTCCAAACTCATCAATCTGTTGCACAATAAACCTTATCAAATCAAATACAGTATCATCATTAGATACAGCTGTCAATCTTAGATCCATCATCCTCTCAAGTGTGTGTTTAGTAAGAGGATATCTTCTCTCTGCTTAGCTTAAAGAATCTTAACCAAATGTAGACAGCAGCAGAACTTCCTCTTCAACCTCCAATCCCAAATCAAGCATTCTTTGCAACAATTCCTTGAGAAGGGGTAACCTTCTTTTCACTACAAGTAGATACAGTCCCAACCTTAAGCTCTAGTATGGCAAACCTCCACAAGCTTCATACAGTCTCCATTTAAAAATCTCCCAATCTTGTTAATTATTCCAGAAATTACCTTGATCATTTTCTTCTGTTGAGGATTCCAACATAATCTTCAAGTCACCTTAAAGAATTAACTCAATACCTTCTGGTGTGATTTCTGAGTACTGCTTCATCACCAAATCATATAAATGAAACAAATCTTGCCTATCAAAAACATGTAGTACCTCCATTAGATAGTTGAATGCCCTGAAGTGCTCATTAACTCTGTAGACAACAAGGTAATCCCCATCTGGTGATGAAACCTTGTGCAACTTAGAAACAAAAGATTTTGTCTCCATAATCTCACTATCTATGGTACTATCTAATGTAACAATCTTTAGACATTTTCTATGTCCATTATCACTATCATCATCTGGCTGTGGTCTTGGCCTTTTCCTAGCAATCATCTTCACATGAACACTCTTTCTTGTCTTTGTACCCTGCTCTATCACTTCTTGTTCAGTAGGTACCTTTGTTGTGTCTTCTTCCCTTGGAGTTTCATTGACAACCCTCTTCTTTTTAGGGTCTTTAGATTCTTCATTCATCTCCTTAATCTGTCCCCCCCCCAGCGTCCTCTCATTCCTCAGCAGAACCAATAAGAAATAAAGTCCTTTTATCAGACTTTTAACATTTTTATACAGAACTTTGTATTTCTTCAAAGTTTCTTGTTCTTTAAATCAGCAAGCATCTTTCCTACCTACATGCTTCAGATATGTCAACATTTAGTTTCTTATCTGAGTTCTTGTTGGTGTGACTGCTTCTGATTGTAGCAGCTCTTTGTTGAGCAAGGAACCTCCTTTGAGCAGCAATAGTATCATAAAGAAATGTGGCTCTCTCTTCAACTGTAAACGTTTCTCTCTCTTCCTCTTGAAGCCTTGCAGCTAGAAGTCTATCAGCTTCAATTTTAGCCTGAATATCATCAAAATCTTGTATAAGAGCAGCCTTTGTAGCTTCTTCCTCAGCTAACTTTTTCATCTCCTCTTCTGCTTCCCAATCCTCCTTGCATTTTTACCTGCTATTTCTTCATCCTTAGCCAAGCTTATCAAACTTTCTTTCAGCTTCATCAAACATCCCTCGACACAACGCATCTAACTCAGTTCTTCCTCAAGTACTTTCTTGCCTTTTCTTTAGATCAATTTTAGGAAAAGGCTCAATGTAAGATACTGATCTTGTTGATGTACCTTGGTCTATCCTGACATCTTCAGCTATTTATGATCTCAACACCTTTCTGTTAGCCTTAGTTTTGGCTCATAATACCAAAAAACTCAACAATGGTCCTCATCATCCCTAAAAAAATAGTTGTAGGAGCAGTACTTTCATCTGAAGTTCCATCTTTTGGCTTCAGCAGTACCTTCATCAAGCTTGTCGGTACTAACTTCTACTTCTTTTGGCTTAGCGGTACTAACTTCAGGCTTGTCATACTAACTTTTGGCTTGTCATACCTTCATCTGGCTTGACGTACTAACTTGTATCTTCCGTGACTAACACCCCTTTTGTATGTAATCATCGTCTTCATATAATCCTGCATCATTAACAACCACATTCAATCAAGATCATCAAAAGCTAGATCTTACGCACTGTCGGTTATCAGATTTGGCAGGTTTCCTCCCCTGTTTGGATACAGACTCCTTTTGCATCCACTTTCTCTTCAATGATTTCTTTCCTGCCAATCTTTGCTTCATGGATACACTCTTCATCCAAGCTTTGTGATGTGTAATAACAGGTTTGGCTTTCTTCTTAAGCTTCTTGATCTGTGCCTTCAAGTGTTTAATTTCTTTGGCTTGATCTGTGACCTGTTTACATAAAGACACACAAAGATCATATACACTCTGGAGTGTCAGGCCATCCTCATTTCCTAATAGGGATCTATCACTGGATGACTGACCTCCATGATTACCGCCAGAACCCTCTGGAATGGAATCAAGAATAGGAATAGTAGGTGAAGGTTTAGGAGATGGGTCAGGTTGTGTCTCATGTTGGTCTGCACTTGGGTGAGGAGGAGATGGTGTGGGTTGAGGTTCAGATTGTCTTTCTGAAGCTTCACCCTCATCCTCAGTTGGTTGAACCAACATAGATTCAAACAAAGGTGTGACATTCCCTGAAAAATGTTTTCCCTTTTTAACCATAAAAGAGAAAACTTTACTAGTCAAAGCATTAATAGGGAAGTGGTCTAAAGGCACAGGCACATTCTTTAGCTGTTTATCCAAAAAGACTAAAATAAATCTTGGATACATAACAAACTTTTTCTTTGCATCCAAGTGTCTCATCATACCATCAAAAATTAATTTAGAAAAATTATATTTCTGATTAGTGGCTAAGCAAATCACTGTTGTGGCAATATTAGTGGGAATTTGATCCCAAGAAGTACTTTTAGACATAATCGGCAGTGATTCCATAGTAAAGAAAAAGAAATCTCCACTGATGTGAAAACAGGGTTTTGTAATAAGATACAAATAGTAAGTATCCCCCTCATGAACCCCATTAGGCTGAATATTTATCAAATAATCCTGATTGATGTAAAAGAATCTATCCTTATCAGCATCACAAAAAGAGATCACTTCTATATTGATAGCCTTTGAGATATTTCCACAGGCCTTGCCAGCTACATTGGCAGTAATATACCAAACAATGTTGATTATTTTGGATTTAGAGAATTCCAAACTGTTTCAACAAATGTAGTAGAGACTACAAGACTTACAGTAAGAGCATAGTGAATTGAGCTGCGTGTGAGGAAGTCTATGGTCTCATGAAATTCAGTATTCCCATCAGTCTTTTCTAAGTGGGCAACCATGTTGTGCTTAGGACAGGATACAAAGTTGCCATAATCGAATTAGATTGATGGTAGTCCTAGATGAAAGATAAGGAGTTGATAAATGAGAAGCGATTAGAGATATAGGTAGAAGAAAGTGTGCAATTGAGATGGGTTTATATAGGTTGAGCAAACCCAAGATCAAAGAAACGGTGCAATTTACACTTTAGACCCCTAGCAGTATTTTCTCCAACGGCTATTCAGCGGTACAAACTTTGCCCAACGAACCAACTTAAGCCAGGCGGAAACTAAACGTTTTTGGTTATCAAACTTAACCAAATCTAGCAGCACTAACTAACTTATTATCATATGAAAAGCCCTAAAAAAACAAACCAAACTTCATTGATACATAGCTTGCACATCAATGCTAATACCATAATCATCTGTAGATTGCTCCTGAGCATACTAAATAAGCCCAAGCGTATTTACTTATTTTTATTTTTTTTTTCTGGTTACAAAGCAGTACAAAGTGTCTGCAGCAATATGAACTAAGCTTAGTACCACATCTAACCTTGAATCCTTATTCCAAAGAGTATAGTGAACCCCAAATGAGTATCATAGCCATAATCCTTTTCTTGGAATTCATCTACAAACTGTATAACAATTATCTTGCCTCTCCTTAATTGTGGTTACAAATTTATCATCCCAATGCTAACCACCAAAAAGTTAAATCTTGTGACATCAAATCCTTTGGTGGAGAAGAGTCTACAACATTTAGAGTCCTATGGAATCTTGATAACCGCTATCAGTCTTTTCTCATTAGACAATCTCTTATGAATATGAAATCGAAATTTTCGGATATGCTTAGTCCTAGAATGAGCAACAGGATTCTTGATAACACTTATAGTGCTCTCATTATCAATATGGATTTTGGTGTTCATGAAATTGAAACCATAATCCATCATCTGATTCTGTATCCATAATACTTGCCCACAACAGTTAGCAGCTGCAACATATTCTGCCTCAGTAGTAGAATTTGCCACAATAGTCTGCTTCTTGCATTGCCAAGATATCAATCTTCTACCAAGAAATTGACAGCCACCTGTTGTTGATTTTCTGTCAAGACTGGCTCCTTCCATAATATGCCCTTCTGAGAAAGCTTCTAGTTCAAAAGGTGAATCCCTAGGATACCATAAACCTAATTTGGGTTGATGTTTGAGGTACCTAAAAATCCTTTTTACTGCATTTAAGTGTGAAGCTTTTGGTGTGACTTAAAACCTAGCACAGGCACAGACAGCAAACATGATGTCTGGCCTTGATGCAGTTAAATACATTAGAGAGCCAATCATAGATCTGTAGACATGTACATCTACATCTTCACCATCTTCATCCTTGACTAGTGGCTTTATAACTCAAAGGATAGTAGCTTGTTCCGAGGGAACCAAAAATTCCAACTTCTTATTGCAGTCAGCACATACTTATCCCTGACTAATAAAGATTCCATCAGGTGTTTTCTTCACTTGAAAGTCCCAAAAAGAAAGTGAGTTCACCCATGGAGCTTATTTGAAATCTTTTGTGCATACAGTTATCAAACTCTGTACACATAGACTTCTTTGTAGAACCAAAAATAATGTCATCCACATACACTTGGACTAACATAATGTCACTCTTTTTCTTCTTGATAAACAATGTTTTGTCTATGGTACCTCTCCTGAAACCATTTTCCATCAGAAAAGAAGAAAGTGTCTCATACCAAGCTCTAGGAGCTTGATGTAGACCATAAAGAGCTTTAATCACCTTATAGACTTTGTTTGGATGAGCAGGATCAACAAAGCCTGGAGGTTGATGGACATACACCTCCTCTTCAATAGTGCCATAGAGAAATGCACTTTTAACATCCATTTGGTAGACAGTAAATCCCATGTATGATGCAAAGGCTAAAAATAACCTAATTGCCTCTATCCTGGCAACTGGTGCAAAAACCTCATCATAATCTATACCTTCCTCCTGTCTAAACCCTATGCTAACAAAGCCTCTCAACTGACTTCACGTCGTGCGTTTTTACAAAAATACTTCTCATGCATCTCTCTTATTCCTAAAAGACCTACTTTGTGCAATTAAAATAATAATTTAATAATTAATTAAGAAAAAAAAAAAAAATTAATCATTAACTTTTTTCCCCATAATGGCAAATCAACAAGTACCCAAACCTTTTGTAATTTGAACTGTAGCAATTCCTCTTGCATTGCTTCTACCCATCTTTCATCTTATAAGGCTTGTGATATGTTCTTGGGTTAAGTCAGGCATATTTGGATCAGTAGGTAGATCAGCATTAGGGAGAGTAGATGCATCAATAGGTATTTGTCCTCCAAGATAGACAAAAGATGATTCACCAGCATTTGCACCTGTGGGAGTACTAGCAGCACTAACATATGGTGTGGTAGCAGTACTAACATATGACCTAACAGTACTAAGTTTGTTAGTACTGGTAGCCTGAGCTGCCCTCTTTTGAGATGCAATATTCCTCTTTTCTTCTTCAAAAGCTTGTCTTGTGGCATCATCCAGAGCTTTAGCAACCACTTCTTGAGCAATCATCTTCTCAAGTTCATCATGCAAGACTTGTTCATCTTCTGTCATCTGATGTTGTCCTTCCTTATCAGCAACATCTTCTGAATCTTGTACATCATTGTCTTTAGGAGAACTTTCAGAAGGTTTTTCATGTGCAGCTGGAGCAACATCTTCTACTGGAATCCTTGTCCTATGAGGTTGTAGTGGAAGCAGTATGTATTCCTGAGTAGGTCCTTTATCTTTTCCTGATGAACCTGCAACATAAGAATCTTGTGTACCTGCATCCACATTAACCTGATTTTCTACACTAACAGGAATATAGTTCATTGAATTGGTGAGAAAATCAAGATCAAACATCCAATTAGGACCAGTTCCTGCCACATTTGGTTGATCTTCAAGAAAATCAATGTGCAGATTCTCTTCTACCCTTTTGGTCCTTTTGTTGTATACTCTAAAGGCTTTACTAGTGGTAGAGTATCCAAGCAAATAACCTTCATCAGATTTCCCATCAAATTTGCCCAAGGAATCTAAGGTGTTTAAAATGGTCAAGGGGCACCCAAAAGGTCTCATAAAACTAATACTAGGTGAGTTACCTATTAATAGTTCATAAGGTGTCTTATTTTGAGGTTTGGTCACTAATACCCTATTCAGTACATAGCAGGCAGTATTTACTGCCTCTGCCCAAAATGGGATAGGTAAAAGTGAGTCTGCTAACATAGTTCTAGCTGCCTCAATTAGGGTCCTGTTTTTCCTTTCTGCAACACCATTCTGCTGTGGAGTTCTAGCCACACTAAACTCCCTTTTTATTCCTTTCTTAGCACAGAATTCATTCATAGCATGGTTCTTAAACTCTGTCCCATTATCACATCTAATGATTTTAACATTATGATTCAATTGGTTTTCTAAGCCTATGATAAATTTACAAAGGATTTCAGATGTTTCATCCTTGGTAGCTAAGAAAAATACCCAACTAAATCTGCTAAAATCATCAGTCACAACCAAACAGTACCTTTTTTTGTTAATACTTTCTACAGAGACAGGTCCAAATAAGTCCATATGAAGTAATTCTAGGGGCTTTCTGATGATTCTTACTAACTTGGCCTTACAGGAGGCCTTATGTTGCTTACCCTTCTTGCAAGCAACACAAGTGTGGTCATTCATAAAAACTTTTGAAGGTAAGCCTCTAACTAGGTGACCTTTAACAAGTTTGTTTATATTTTTGAAATTCACATGACCTAATCTCCTGTGCCATAATTTAGACTCATCTGCTGTTGCATTTGCATATAAACAAGTTATACCTCCAGAGGGAACAATGTTCTTTAAGTCCAAGCTATACACATCATCCTTTCTAGGAGCTTTAAGTACAACTTGACTTTCATTAAGAAGCTTAAAGCTAGGAGACAGGATAAGGCATTCAGTCTTAGTAAAAAGGACACTATTTTTCTTGTCACACATTTGTGAGACAGAGAAAAGGTTAAACGTAAGTTCATCTACAAAATAAACATCATCAAAGTCTAAATTAGCAGTTCTGATTTTACCTTTACCCGTTATTTTACTTCCTTTGGGATCACTTCCAAAAGCCACAAAGCCTCTATTGTAATATTCATAGTCGGAAAGATAAGCTTTGTTACCAGTCATATGGCTACAGCAACCACTATCCACCACTGCATGTGTAACACCCCCAAATTGGGTCGCAGCGGAATAAGGGTCCGGGGCGTGTTACTTCTCAGATCAATAACACAAGATATATATAGAACGACCAAAAAGTCGTTTGAAAACGATACATTGGATTTAACAAATAATTGTTACATAGAAACATGATCCCCAAGATAATTTCCCTTAGGCCTCAAACCCACCTTGACTTTTTTAAGTCAGTATCCATCTTACTTTCCAGTATTAAACTATGCTCTGTCCAACAGTAGTCATATTTTGAACCCCAAATGTTTTAACCAATCTTGTTTTAAGGTCTTGGGTTCTAAAAGTTGAGTTTTGTGTAGTAAGGACTCCTTGATAGGTGGAATATGTGGCCTTTTGGTTGCATTGTCCATTCTTGGGTAAATTGGTCAATAGCACCACTAGTTATTGCTATTTTTGAAGCAAAATGTTAACAGTACTAATAGGCTAGCATTACTAACTGGCTAGCAGTTTCTAACTTGTGGAACTGCTCTTTTCTCATGTGATTAAAGGAGTAATCAAACCTGTTCTTGTTAGAACTCCTGATGGGACAAAATTCTTTCTTAAATGAGGGTATTTTGAAAAATTTTGATGATTAACCCTTTTAGTATTATCCCATACTGGTTTGTCCACCCTTGGACCAGTATGCCCACAGTTTTCAACTTAGGTTCTTGACTCTGTTTGTCATAAAATTTCAATCTTGATCAAATGGTCAGTACTTTACAATAAAGCAAAAAAATTTTATTTTCTTAAAACAATTCCTTTTTTCTGAGAAGTTTGATCATTTTATCAACTTAGTTTTAACTGTTTGAGTCTCAATAGTATTGACAGGACCAATGTTTGCACTTTCAAAACACATCATCCTCATCATCTACGTTCCAATCCTCAATGATAACTCTATCTTTGTTAACTGATTCATAGACTGTCTTAGGTTTTTTAGTATTTGCTTCATTTGTTTTACCTACAGTCTCACTTGATTTAGTATTAAGATCAGTTGTTTTTGACTCAATTATTTTTCTTACCTAATGGTCATATTCATCTAAACTGTAAATGATATGTCAGCCTCTTTTGGGTTAAGAAGTTAACCTATTATAGGTGGAACAACATGATACCCATCTGCTTTGGAAAACATATCATTAGCTGGTGTGGACTCTTCATCACTAGATCTGACATAAAAAACACTCAAACTAATCTCACTATCAGTTTTAGAATTGTTACTCATTTCATTTAATTGTGTGCCATATCCTAACTGTTTTATATTAGCACTCATTTGACTGTTGAGTAATTCATCTATATTCTTGGATGATTCTTCCCATTTTTTTTATCTTTAATTTTAACTCATCTCTTTCCTTAACAACTTTCTCTAATTCCAGGTTAAGGTTGTTAATTTTTATTTCTATACATTTAAGCTCATAGTTTTGAAACTTATATTTTTCACCCCAAGCCAGTTCATTCTTTTCATGTACAAGTATCCTGGATTCTAGTGACTCTAAGGCTAACTCATAACCCTGAATTTCTAGTCTTGCTCTTCTATGTTTTTCTCTTTCAGATCATAATTACTTTTGTAAGAGTTTTAAAAGGGAAAAAAAATTCAAGACATTATTTAGAATATTTTTGTACCTCATTGTCAGAAGAACTTGATGAGCTTGAAGAAGAGATTGCCATTAAAGCATAGTTGACTGGTTCTATTTCAAAATCATTACTCCAGTCATATCCTCCTAGACCATCTTGAGCCACCAGTGCTTGTGATGAAGATTCATTTGTTGGTGCATTGCTCCTGCCATTGTCACCATAAGATCTTTTCCCTTGATTCCTTCCAGATCTGCATTCCCTAGCAAAATGCCCTTTTCTGTGATAGTTGTAGCACTCAATTTTTGATTTATCAAGTGAAACATGTCATTTTTCTTTGAAATCCATGTTCCTTCCTGTCTTCTGAATGAATTTCCTCACTCTGACAGTCAACATAGCCACCTGCCATCTAAGATCTAATTCTTCCAAGTCATCTTCATCAATCTGCTGAAAATCCTCATTTTCAAGTTGAGGACTGGTTGTTGGTTGTGCAAAGAAAGAGTTGCTACATCATGAACACTTGGTGTGCAGATGAAAATCTTGACTTTAATTCCACCAGCAGTACTAACCCTAAAATCTCCACTGGCAGTATTAACTTCATTAGTACTGCTAGGTGTTCGTAGAGGAAAGAATGCAAGTTCTAAGAAGTAGAACTTGAAGACCTTTTCATCTCATCTTCGTAGACTCTAAGGTTGTTGTAGAGATCATCAATATCAATCTCATCAATGTTTGGCTTATTTCTTATGATTAGAGCAATTTGATTTCTGAGGGAGGAAGACATTCTTAGGAACACAGAAAATAAAAAAAAAAAAAAAAGTCTGGTTGTTATCTTATCATTTGATATTGGAGCACCATGAACCTCCAATTGACTTATGAGTTTTTGGAATCTATCATAAGCCTTGTCCAGACTTTCATTTGATGCAGTAGAAAAATTTTCAAACTGATGTTTTAGAACATTTTTCTGCATCTTCTTGGATTCTTCATTACCTCTAAACCTTGGGTGATCAGAGTGATTTAGATCTGGCAACATTGTGTAAACTTGATGAGGTTATTCATCAGTATTGCTAAAGCAAGATCTCTTAATCTTTCCTGATTCTTTTTAGTAAACGCTAGTTGTTTGGCAGTCTTAGGAGCAGGAGGAGAGATGTTTATTCAGTTGGTGCAGTCTTCTTCTAGATTCCATTGACGATAACATCCATAGGTTATGGTCTGTGTGATCAGAATATTGTCGCATTCTCATGCTCCAAATATCATATTCTCCCTTCCTGATGATATGGATTTTCATTGTTGTGATAGTGGGTGGAGGAGTGTCTTGTTCTGCCATCTTACAATTGAGTTCTTCTTATTTAGAGTTTCCACACAAGCTTTGATACCACTTGTTGGATCATTTACTGAATAGATTTTAAAGCAACAATTATGAAACACTGATTTGAACACTATTGATTATGCGGAAACTAATCAATAATGTTAAGAAGGAACAATATTAAGAATCACAAAAGAAATTTATTATCACTTGATCTGCTCTAGGTTACAGATTACAAAGACTTTTGATGCTAATCGATTCTACTATTGATTGTGTAGAACTATATTCTACTACTATGCATAGGGTTCCTTTTTATAGACTAATGGGAATTCCTAATGGGCTTTTCAAACGGTATAAAGATCATACATATCTCTTTTAAGATAGTCATGCATATTAAACGGTACAAACTATTTTATACTAACGGTACTAACTATCTAACATTTGTGTACTGTCGTACAAATTACAACTAGCAGTACTAACTATATAACTAACGCGTACTAAGTTGGAAAGCATAATTCCCAACAAATGCATATTACAGCACTTTGACTGGTTCCTGTTTGTAGAGATGACGACAAGTTGTATACATTCAAGAAGGCTACTATAACAGATTCGACTTCAAGACATCGAAGACATGTGCTACTCTTGTTCAAGGCAAGCTGAAAAATCTACCTACTGAAGGAATGTCTAGCTTTGGGTGTTCACTTGCCATTGTTTCAAGAAGCACTGTCATCAGAAAGGACGTGTGGAAGATCTTCAATTAGGTGTCCAAGTTATCAAAAGAAGTCAAACTTCACAGGCCGGATACGTACAGAGTGAATTTTTTCTTTAAAAAAAACGAAAGTCTACCTATATCCTCATACTCTCATCCCAAAGGATCTATACCAGAATAAAGACATAGAAGAACAGTTTGATGTGTATACTGAGAAATCCACAATTTAGTGACGATACACTCAACGATGTTCGGTCTGCTCTTAGTGATATTCTAAAGCAAATCCAGATGGAGTACTTGCCAGAGACAGTCTGGAGAAAAGTAAACAAGGAAAGAGAGTTATGGTCCAAACTATTGATCGACAACTCAGGAACAGAAGGTTAACGAGGAGCCTGGAAAAGTTTGTTGGTGGGAGACTGTACGCGGGAGACCCTTCGGTGCTGGAAAAGGACCAATGATTTATCATATGATGTCCCTGTCATAACAGGTCAAACTGTACTAATAAAACAAACTATGGTGAATTTGTATATATGTTGTGTAGAATTATGGTGATATTAAGGAGTGCTCGAGTCAAAATTTTCAAGAATTTCATTGTAAGTTCAAAAATTTCTAAATTATTGTATCATCATTGTTTATATACCCTCAAATATTGAGGGGGAGCATTAAAATGTTCCTGATAGATATTGTGTAACATTTTATCCTCGTACGTTTAATCAACTGATATCCAAAATATCAAGGGATTAACATTTTGGATAAGGGGAGAAATATGATTAAACTATGATTAAAATGAACCTAACTTGTATTGAAATGTGATCATATAAAATGGACTCAATGCACTTTACACTTAGCATGTACTACGATTACGGTGCACATGTTAAGGGGGAGCTTTTTGTGATGATGAAAAACTTTCAAAGTGTAAATCTTTTGATATTTATATCAAACACTTTGATTGAACTTTTCAATGATTTTGGAAGGATTATGATGGTATACCCAAAAGACTGACCATGTACTTAAATTTATTGAGTTATAAGGCGGTTAGGTATAGGTATTCAAATCCCATGATCCAGCCAGAACCGGAGGGATCTACCCAGGTATATCCACTAGATAGTGTAGAAGTCCTTAGGAATGATACAAATGGAGAAAAAGTGAGAATCGGGAATAATGCCGACTGAGATGGAGCTAACACTGGAACAAACCCAACAAGGTGTTAGTTATGAAGTCTCGGTAACCATTGAAGGGGTTGAAGAATGAAAAAGATACGTAAGGATAAAGGGTGAAAAGAAAGAAGCCCTCCATACACTTAGGCAGAAACCAGGTCAATACATAAACTATCGAAAACACTAAGTTGTTGTCTGACATTGAATACAGTCATAGACCCAGTGACGCTATGCACAACCCTCCCTAGCCACTCAAGGTCTCTCAAAAGACTCGTATTTCATTTCTCACGGAGATTACACGCATTTCTATCGACTTTCTCACTCCGAGTTAGTTGATATTGAAAAGGTGGCAGTCTGCTCTAGCCTCTGATCACTAAAAACCAAAAGTGCACTATTGAGTCTAGAGCCAAAAGAGATCATCCATAAATCTCATTAGGAAGCTTGTCAAAATTATGCTTGCTAAGTCACACAATGTGAATAACAAGATATATATTAAGAGTCCTACGCATTATCCATGTGATTTTGCCAGAACATCCGAGTGATATTATTCACAGTGAAGATGGAAATCCTGCTTGAGCCAACATCAAACAAGCTTATGGTAGGTGACTTGTGCGATTCTATATGAATCAAACTTGTGACAACTAGAAAGAAACGATGGTGCGATTCTATAAGAATCAAACTTGTTCCAAGTTATGAATTGACGATTGATGATGATATTTGAAATGATTAACACTCACGATGTGTCACAAAACCACTTTAGCAAGTGACACGTCGATTGATTTTCAAATCAATTTTTTATTTCAATCGGTGAGATAGTAACTCGTTGATTCACTCTTATCGTGTTGTCTGCTTTGAGACATTTCGATAATGAGAACATGTTGAGTTTGATGAATCTGATACATATGTGTTAAGAAATATTCGATACTTCAGTTGAAATTCTTGTCAAGAGGATTCTTCTTAAATTGTAATCTACCTGATACAGGTCGATCCTCACGGATTGAGGTTACTCTAACAACCACAGGCGATGGACAAGATCATATTCGTCCCCCCACTTTATTGCTAACTGTTTTAATGCAAGATATTTAAAGATGGAGGTGAGGGTACCTGATTCAGTTACACACAAATTCATAGCCACATACTTATACCCGACTGACAAATATAAAGATATCATGAAAGCTCAAGTACATGTTTCAAGACTTCCGCTACTCTGATACCCTAATGAAGTGTTAAAGTAATGAATACAATGAAAGATGCAGCATTAATGATTTTCAAGTAACAAATCAAGAATGGTATGAGCATGTCGGTCAAAAAACCACAAGTTCACAAGATGGCAAAGTTTACAAGATGGCGAAACAAGATTATGCTTGGTTGATGATCTCAAGGTGCTCAAGATCCCATTCAAGACAAGTTAAGGAACAAGCTCAAAAACTAAAAGTATATGATCACTACATCAATTCACAAGTTAATGATTCAAGTTAAAGACTACGAGCTCAAGACTAACAGTTTAAAAGATATGTATGCTAGGATTAAGTCTTTGTAAATTGGAGTGACCTCCCTTAGGGGGAGATTGTTAGAAACACAAAAATTATCAGTCACTACCAATAATAGTTAGTCAAAGCTCATAGTTAGTCAAATATTAGATTAAGAAGCTAAATGGCCCAAAGGCCCATGAAAAGCCCTTACAAGGCCCATGGTTGGCCACCCACGCTGAGTATAAATACCCTCTCCATGTGTGGAGAGGGTGTTGGTTGGTTGTATTCTCATTTCACACTTAATGCATTTTCTTTCTCTTACTTTCTCTTTCTAGAATACTTCATTCCTTCCCACTTTCTCTCTCTAGTTCTTGATAAAGATTAAAGACTAAAGATAAAAGGTTACTTATATCCTTCATAAACGATACTTCTCACTTTCGAATAGTCTTCTCACTTTTGATAGTCGTTTCATCTCTAATAGCCTTTTTCCTTCTGACGTTTCCTCTCACTCCTAAATGTTCCTTTTTCACTTCTAATAAGTCTTCTCACCTCTAAAGTTTCTTCTCATTTCTAAACATCTCTTTTCTCTTCTAACAGTCTTGTTACTATTAAAATTCCTCCTATATCTCGTGACAACCTAATTATTTCATCTGAAATATTTAAGTAATTTGCGAAATGCAAATGTCACTCCTTCACAAATCTTTCCACTTTCTAGAAATGAAGAAAACATTAAGAGATATTAATCTTCAATGTTTTGAGTCACTACACATGTTGACGTCTCTCATTATTCTTCCACCTTGAAAGAACCACCACCTCATTTCACATACCCACCTTTGTTCCTCAACACGCTCAACCAACAAAACACCAAACAAACTTTTGAATTCCCAATCATCCACACTTGTCTCGATAGGATCACTTGCACATTAATTGTTAGTGCAAATGATATATCAATCATTTCTGACAACCTCCTGTCAACACCTTCCTTCTTTAGTCTCACTCATCTTTCCCCACTTTTTAGCTCTATGATTTTTTTATTCTCATCCAAGAGCATATCGTCTCCATCCTCGTCTTATCTTTCTTTTTATCCTCTTAAAGTATATATTTTGGCATATCTCGCCAAGATATTAAGTGTCATTCGTCTCCCTTTAAAAAGTCATCCTCATAATATTTGTGTGTCACCCAATAATCGAATCCCCCTCTCGTTTATTAAAAGTCAATCAAATCTTAGTATTTAAAATACGTCTTGATTGTTTTTATTTCATTAGTTAGATTGTTGATTGCATGTATCTAGGTTCTAAATCCCTTGTAAAATGTCATACTTTAGAATAACAACACCTAAAAATGCATGTCTAGTTTCCTGCTAATATCTTGATATATATATATATTATGTGTGCACTTGTCTACAAAATTAGTTTTGTAGCACACATCAATATCTTGATTCCTTGGTGCCCTAAACAAGGGGGAGATTACACCTAAGGGGCACACTTATAAGTGTCCTACTCATTTAAATTGCATTCATCAAACGTCTTGAGTTTCGTGGGTAAGTGATATTGTCTAAATACGTATCAACAAATAACCTCAAATGTATATAATATATATAGTATATAATAGAATTACATATTAATTCGTAGGCAAAGAGTATTCTTACAAAATTATTCTTATGATTGAAATAATAAGTAAATCACACGGGTATCTTCTCCCGGTGAGAGGTGAATGGAAATTCACGTTCATGTCGCGAATCGAGGTTGATTGTCATTTAAGTTTTGGATTTGGATTTTAGGCTTTTGGACTTGTATTAATTTTAGGCTTAGGTTAGTATAGATACAATGTTAATGGGCTGACCGGGCCCATTAAAATGGGTTCGGGTTGGCCCATTATAAGGTTTGTATACATCATTCTGGATTTGCTTTCTCGCATTCTTCCAATCTTCGTGTTCGGTTTGTCCATTTATGCTTTGTTTTTATCCTTTTCTGAATATCTGATACCTTCACAGTACACGAAGCAAAACAAGCACATATATGGCATTTTAAGTCCGTTAGTGGTCGTTTAGGCTCGTTTTATTAGGTAAAAGGTATGTGTAGTTAAGCACATACCAAAATCCCCTATACTAAACTATTGTCGTATCCTCACGCAATGTCATAATACAACTTAGAGAACAAATTTCAAACCCCTTAGACTAATTTCAAAACGAAAAGTAGCTAAGTGTTCATCTTGGGGATTTAGGAAATCACTAGTTTGAAAGCCCCTCGTTTTTCCAATTTTATGTATTATGTATTATCAGTTCATAATCATAACTTTTACCGGAACAGAAACACTAAAAGGCTAAAGTTTATTCGACCTGATTTTTCACCCTCCCCACACCAAGCTTAAAACGAAATCATTGTTAAAATCAAGTTAAGATGTAACACTATCATTAAATGCTAATTGGGTATTGCATGATACTTTGCCTCTTTATTTCCTAAATCCTTTAAAGATTTTTATTATTATTATTGGTGACAAATAAATTAAAGCCTTATTCATATAAAGTAAACCCGGTTTAGACCACAATTAGTTTGAAATCCTTTCCTAAAGAGACGATATGGTGAGAATAAGGTCCACATTAAGGTTCTAATTTTGCATGATTTAGGGGTTATCCTTTTTATTTCATCCGAAACAACTCAACTACGAGTCCAGAGATGGAGGCTTTATTTAGATAACCTCGGAGTCAAAATTTGGCTTTATTCTTATTATTTTTATTATTGCAACATTATTAAACCTCGGTCCTTTAAACAACTGACACATCGGGCGTCCTAACCGACAAGAGCCAGTAGTCTTATTTCGACCTCGGAGATCCTCGACCTTTTAGAAGGCTGCAACATCGGTTGTGAGCCGGCAAGATGCAATATATTTTTATCAGTCTCGGATTATTACTATGTGCCTTATTTAGAAGACTGCCACATCGGTTGTGTGGGAGCCGACAAGAGGAAGTAATTTTTATCAGCCACAGTTTTTTATTATTATTCATTGCCTATACTTGACCGTATCACCCTTTAAACGTACTGACCAAATCGTTGTAGATGCCGACAAGTGGTATAGTTCTTATTTCGGCTTCGGTTGATTAACATAAACTATTATTATATTATTATTAGCCGAATTTCAAAGTCATGTGGTCTTTTTACTTACTAGACAACGGTAGCGAAGCCGTCAGGAATCGGGTAGCCTGTATTTACCCACAACACTGACAAACCTCGATGTGTACCTTACTTTCACTAGAAGGAATCTCTACGAAGGGATCTAAACTAAGAATCGCAAAAACCAAAGCAACTTTATTTATTTAACAATAATATAACGTTCATTAAGCTGATGGGAGCAAAAACCCACAATTAACTGTTCCAACTACTCCACGTTTAACATCTAACTTATACTTAACTCTATCATTTCTCGTTCTTAGCAAATTTAAAATCTTAACTAAAAGATGCGAAATGCTTAGTTAATAAAACAAGCTTTGCATATTAAAGTCTATTATGGAAACTGCAAACTTTTTGGTTTTTTCAAAGCTAGCATTCGCATTTAAAGTTCTTGTATATAAGACTAGCAAAAGCTTAATTTATTTGAGTTAAGTGGGCAGCTAGAGCGCAACATGCTCGATCAAGTCAAAATTTATTCTTAAAAAGACAAAACTACGTGTCAAAACACTTATTCTATTTTTGAAAAAAAATTAATTTTGGCATAAAATCACATATTTTTTGTGGAAAAACAGGGTTCAGTGAAGTACAAGGCAAAATGAAGTAGTTCGAATCGATCAGATCACCTCCCCCATACTAGAACTACACATTGTCCTTTAATGTGAGACTGTCACCCCCTTTACTTAATTTCAGGTATTATCAAATATTAGGGGTCTCTAGTAATCTAAAGCCGTTTATTAATTTATGCTAATCAATAACGATAATCAATAAGATTAGGATATCGGATTCATATAAATGCTTGCTAAGGATTGAAGATCGAGTGAATATGGACAAAACCACGAGCACGTGATTCTTCATAAATCCGGGTCAATCCTAGACATAAAAACACAAAAACGATACACAAGACAGGAAGAGGCGAGCTCCTCACTCATCACACTTATTAATAAATATGTATATAATATTAAAGGATTAAGCATGGGTTCCCACACGAAGTGCTTGTTTTTGTGCGAGTCTCAGCTTGAACTCCCTAAATCATCGTGATATAGGAACGAAACAAGTGAAGAGCAAACTTCACATCGGACATTCATTATGCACCGGCTCTAGAGAAGAAAATGGAAAGCGGAGTGCGAGGTCCATAAATGATATCCTCACTCCCGAGGGAGAGAGGAAGAAAAAAATCCACCGGATAGGTGAAATAAGGAAGAAAAGTTCGGATAACATTTGTGAAGGAAAGATAATGGCGATCCTCAAAGGGTAAGCTCACATATGTAGGAGAAAAATTTTTTTTATAAATACTGGGTGGTCGGAAACTTTGACAATATCTTTCAAATCATTATTATCTCTTAAAACTCTAGGGTAATTGTTCAGGAACTCCTTCGGAGGGAGACTAAGTATAGTTCATTACTAAGCAAACTCTCAGTAGAGTATATCTCCTATGAATCATGTTACCGTCTTCAATTTGTAGGAAATTATCAATATATATTTATAATGCATCGATTCTCGTCATTTAGGCCTTTGGCGTCGAAACACTCATCCTCATTAACATCGGAAAGAGGTGTGACTAACAAAGCCGGCTCATCAAGGTTAGAAACATAAGAGTCCTTTCTCTCGATGTTCTCTAACACCTCATCAAAAAGAGGATTTACGTCACTAGAGATTTATTAATCATAGAATTCAAAAGAGGGTTCGAGTAAATTTGTAAATTTGTCTTCGAAACGTCTTAATCGGATAGTGACTCATCATCACTAGAAGGTAAATCATCATTTGATCGAATAAAGGTTATAAGAAGTCACGAATTTTGCCTCAGATCGTTAATGGGAGAGAAATCATCACACGAAGGTAAATCATAATCACTATCACTCTCGGACTCACTTGGGATTGGAACAAGGTCCTCAACACTAGACTTTATGAATTCGTCCGATTCCTTTTCAGGAATAGTTGCTAGGCCTCATCCCCATTTTTGGAAAGAGTCCTGTAATTCGGTGAGTCGGGTTGTGATGTGCAACTGACAGAGGAAGTTCAGAAATAATATCTCTCAAAGGAATAGAATTTTCCTCGTCATCGTTATCATAAAGATAATTGAAACGTCGCGGAGGCTCGGTAGTATAAGTACTAAGTTTAGCCGCCTGCTCTAGTTGCTGAAGCTCTTTCTTTTTATTAATCTCAATACTCATTCCATTGAATTTACCTTTAAGCTCATCAATCATACTTTCACATTACCTTCTAAAACGAATATCAATTTTCTCATACGATATCTTTAATCTGTAAGTATTACTTAACTTAACATTTCATCTAATATTGTCTTAAGATCCTCCATTTCTTGGAGACTTCCATTTCTTGAAGAGGTGATTGATCGATGCCAGCCGCCTGCTTTTGTTGAAGAAACTTTTTACAAAATGATTGTATCATGTTGAGAATTTTATTCTGTGACTCTTCTATTTTATCCCATCTATCATGCACATCACTTATCCTTGTTGATTTAAGGTCTCTTGATGATTTATGGTAATATGCGGGGGTTGGTTCAAACCAGATAGTTAGGCTCAAAATTGTTTTGATTTATGGTTGACATGAAAACTTTCATGAGGGCCACACAGTTTTTCACAGCAAAGATATTGTTGGGAAAACTAGAGTGAGTTTTATGGATAATATTATACTAAAGTTTTGATTGTAGCTCGGTTTTGCTCATAGATAAGCGGAATCGTGGTGGACAATCATAACCATTTTGGAGAATCGTTCCCACATAACTCGCACGAGTATGATTCGTACTGAGGTTGTGGAGGGTGGGTGAAAACGTTTGGAGGATCATTGAAAGAATTCGGATTTGAATCATTAACAAATGAATTTCTAGCTTTAGAATTGCAAAATGAACAAAATCCTTCTCCAAGATAATTTCCACACCTCACACATGTACACCGTTGACAATGTACACCATCTTCTAACGGATCTTTACAATGAAAACAATGAAATTGGTTGAACGAAGATGTTATGGGTTGTGAAGGTTGGTTAGAAAAATCAGGAGTTTGGTTATAAGAATTTGGATTAGAGTCATAGACAGGCTCATTTCCGAAACTCACATTGGTACAATGCCAACAATTTCCACCGTTAAACGGACCTCCACACCATGAGCACCTCGAAAACCAAGACATGTTGAATAATTATCAGATAAGTAGGTAAAGAGAATAAGAATTAAGCGAATAAGAGAATAAAGAAAAATATTATAAATTTTCAAATAGAAAATAAGAAAAGAAAATAATAAAAAATAAGACAGAAAAATATTTTTGGTAACCGAAAAAGTCAAAAGTGTTAGGGTAGCTCTCTCGAGAAACGCCACAATGAAGCGGAGGGAGCGGGTAAGCGCGGAAGCTTTTAAAAACTTCTCTTTTGGGCGAAGTTGGTAGGGATCGGACCCTCCTTATGCTCTTGGTATAGTAAACAAATTTATATATATATAGTATTAATCCCGTGAAAATTCTTCCCAAAATACTTCTCAAACAAGAGAAATATAAGGTAAAAATCTCACTAAAGAAAACACAATATGTATATTTTTATCCGGGAAGTATTGTACTCCTCGGGTCGTGTCCCAACGAAGTCGTGAATTGAGATTTGGGAATAATTCGGATTCAAGTCAAGAATGGATAAAGGATTTTTGAACTTTTGATTTTACTACAAATATAATAGCACGAACTAAAAACAATTAACTAACGCGAAATTTAAATGCATGAAAATTACAAACGCGAGCTAAAACTGAAATTTAAAATCTAAGGCACTACTCTTAACAAACTTAATACCTAAAAATCACAAATTTAAAAAGAAATTAAGGAAAACGGAATAGAATTTTTTATACTATTTTTTCTACTTTTTAAAGAAATGAATTAAAAAAAATAAAATTTTTAATATTATTAATAAATTTTACTTTTATTTTTCAAAAATACTAGATTTAAAAAGAAAATTTTCACAAAAAGAATCAAAAATTTTCAACTATTTTTCTATTTTATATGATTTTTTAAAGAAAAAGAAATTACCTAGAATCTATTTTAATTCCTAGAAATACAAGTTAAACTGGAAAAATAAGAAAATGGTTTTTATATTACTAAAAATGTGCATGAAATTTATGGAACTAAAAAGCCATAATTTTTATAAACTATTGAGCACTAATTTTTGTCGATTAAAACTAACCCTAATTTTTATTAAAACTAAAAGTAAAATATAAAACTATTTTATTATTCTCAAAAGACAGGGTACAAAGTGTAACAAACTAAAACAAAGGGTATGCGGAGTAACTGTGATGAATTTACACTCTAGTTAAAACGGGTAACCTTGAACTATTGAAAAATTACAAAACAGACCCTACGATATGGCTTATTTTGGCTTATTTAAAAAAATGAAAATAAGCAAAAACTTAAAACTACAAAGTTGGACTAGAGCTTATACTCTACAACTTTAACAAAGGCATTATGAACTTTTATCCACTAGATAAGCTAGAAAATAAGCATTTTAAACTGTTCTACAGAAACTAAGCATTTGCTTTGAACATTCTAACTTTTCAAACTATGGCTTATTACTAGCTTATTTCTAGATGAAAGTTAAAACCAAAAAATGCTACTTGATGCTTGAGATGTGTACTAGGAATGTATAGAAAGAAATAAGCTAAAGGTTAACAAATTTAATGAGAAATTTGCTATCTAAAAGTGCAAGGTTCAGGCTTAAAACTGAGATTAAGCTAAACCTAATAAGCTATCTAGCTTATTTCTAAATCTTAGAAGCTGAATTTTTGGGAATAAGCTAACCTTTATACTTTGAACAAACCTAGATAAAAGGATTTTAGAGATTACAACTAGAAAATAGAAAATCACAAGAAATAAGCTAGTGATCTCATTTTGCTGCTATACTACTTTTGTAGGATCAAATAAGCTAAACTAAGAGCTTATTAATGAAAACTAAATGATGACTTTTAAAAAGTTAATGGAATACTAACAGAGTGATTAATTCTAACTTCTAATTCCTAATGATAAATGCTAGAAATAAACTAGAAAATGATGAATAGCAACAACAGTTTTAACTGTTGTTGCTGATGCAATTGACCAGTACCTAAATGCAGGCTAAGTTTTGATGTGAGAACTCTTTAAACCTACTCACTAAGTATTATTCAACCTATAATAACCATTCTTGAACAATAAAATGCTAAGAGACTCTAAAATCTAAAATCACTTTTCACTTAAAACTCCCCTGGTGCTAGAAAGGTTATTTCAAGTTCTAAATTCAGTAATTCTACAAACTAATCTTTAAAACCTGTTTAGAACTTGACAACTTTGATAAACTCAACTGTCCTATGCAAATTCACCTAATAACTTTGACTTTAAAAGTCAATTATACCTATATCCAAACACTAGTTACCAGGAACTGTCCAAACTTATTTCTAATTAAGATCTATTTTAAAGCTAAAAACATTAAAACCTTATATCTACTCACACTAAAACTAGTCTAAATGAGCTATTTAAGCATTAACATTCCTAGCTTATTAAGAAAATTACACTAGTTTATCAGCTAGCTTATCTTACTATTTATGACAAAATATTAGAAAATGACAACTTAATAGATTCTAACTACAACTACTTTAAAATCTCTGAATATCTAAACTATCTAAGCAACTTTAAGCAAATTTAAGAACAATTAGACAATGAAATAAGCACTAGATTAAGCTAACAAATGCTACTATGAAAAGTGAAACCTGAAATTGAAGTCTCAGAACTAGCCACTCTTTCTGAATGAGTGGCTTAAAAAACATAGACCTAATTGACACCTTGCCTCTAAACCAACAGCTCTAAGCTTAATAAGCTAAATGAGCTTATTAATCCATAAGCTTCCAAAATTGGATGAACTTGAATGCAAATGAACTTTATTGAATCAAAATAAGCAAAATCAGTATCTAGAAAGCCTTTAACCAAATTTGAACAACTTTAGAACATGATAAAACAAATAAGCTATTTTGAGCGTATTACAGCTTAATAGCTAAAAACAGCTTAAAACATGAACATTTGAAAACAAACTCAACTAAACTTGCTTGATTACTTTTAAAAGAAATGTACAAGATTAAAAACAGTAAGCACAACTGTATTGAAAGATTAAAATGCTTAATGATGAACAGTAAACGAAAACTAAGAAAATTAAAAATTTAACTGAACTAAACTCTAACTATACCTAAAAACTGGAAATACAGCGTATTTATAATGAGAGATGAACAAGAGGATGAGACCACACACTATCTTCGCCCTTGGATCATTTCTCTTGATTTTAAGCCGTAGATATAAAAGGTAAGGTGTTCGGGGCAATAAGTTGTTGACACGTGGGCGAAGTGATGTGGAGGTAGATTAATACGAGGTTGGATGAAGTGTAGAGGAGCGGGGAAGTGATTCAAGGAGTTTGGGTTTGTTGCGAAATTGGGCGGGAAAATTGGTTGTAGGCGGTTATAGAAAGATTAAGCCGCGTTTGTATTTGAATCTTTGGCCTATTGACATAACTGGTCCTTGTGTTTCATTCTTTTTTTTGTAGTGTAAAAATAACTTTGAAAATTAACACTTACGGCCCTTGTTCTTTCATTCTCTTTTTGTCCTCTTTATAAACAAACTTTCTCACTTTGACAACTTTGGCCCTTGTACTTCATTCTCCTCTTTTCCTCATTATAAACCATCTTTCCATCTTTGACAACTTTAGTCCCTTGAACTTAAAAACTTCCAAATAAGCCTTTGAACTTTTGAAACTTGTCAACATTGATCCTTGGGCTTTCATTTGCTTTCTTTTCTTGTATCGGGCTGATCCGGCTTTTGAGATTGGCCTTCATTCATCACTTGTACTTGTCTCTTCCGTTTCTTGTCGGTTTTTGATCGTTTTTGCTCACTTTTGTCTTTATAATCCTTTCCTGCACAATAAGACACAAAAGCACACATTTTTCTATCCTTTTGGCATTTTTTTGGCTTTTATTTGGCAAAATCCCGGGTATTTAATATATACAATTAAGCACTTATCAAAATTCCCCAAACTAAAGGATTGCCGTGTCCTCACGCAATGTTATTAAGTGTACACTTTGTAAACTAACAAGTTTCCAAAATGCCCTTGTTTTCACCTTTTATAAATCACCCTTTTAAACATCTTAAGCTATTTCTCAACTCTTTATCTTATGAAAACACATTAATGGCAATCATTGCAATTTTGCAACTTTTAGGCTCATTGAAATAGGCTACTCCCGATTAATAGAGCACAAAAGAGGAAAATTAGTCTTCCCTGACTTTTCACTAGACTAACAAGCTATTAAACAAGATCATTGTCAATATAAGTCCAAATGATTAAGCTCTTATACTTACAACTTGTGAACTTTTCACTCCCAGGAATAAATTAATGATTAAGATGTGTGCACTCTTTTCAACTCAACCATAGATCAATTTATCTTTATAGTTGAAATCCATCTAAGCTTTATACTCAAGCCTTGTGAGCTTAAATGTTAATAACATAGGATAAAAAACCTCATCTCAAAGCTAAAAGTGTTTAGGAAACAAAACTTATAAATTGATTTTAAGAAAAAGGAAATTTTTAACATTCTTTATTTTCCATATACTATATAATTATTTTTTCGCAATAGGAATGTTGTTCTTAGTTCGAACTTACTTAAGGCCTTTCTCCCAAATAGGATATCGCATCAAACAACCGTGTTCTTAGTTCGATACCCCCACTCCGCTGCTAAAGTTTGTGGTTATCGCGACAAACTCCTTTTTCCTACAAAGCTTAGAATCCAAAGTCCTTAGTTGCATTCATCACCTAGTGCCGCGTCCCTTGTGATGAATGTCTACGAACCTTGATTCACGTATATAGTCTTAATCCTTTGTTGCGACCGCCCATTTCCGAGTCTCACTTCAACATGGATACGCAACGATTAAATACATAGATATAAGCTTTTATATTCTATTTTTGAGAATGCTTCATTGGCACGATAATAATGCTTTTCATTAGAAATTGCTTCATTGGTTTTCTTTTTTAATTATAGTTTTGATGAATGGAAAATTGTCACTTTAGAAAATCAACTTATAATTTGAACCAAAATCTTACTTACATAATAATGAATTACTTTCCAAAGTAAGACTTTTTCTAAGACTTGGTTGACTTAGTTAAATTAAAAGAGCCGTATGATTAAGTATGTTAGAGCTTATGGGAGTAAAAAGACACAAATCATTCATATAAGCTTTGGTTTTTTTTTTTCAAATTAAACCTTGCTTAAGCCAATACACTTTAATTTAAACTACATCATCTCTTGTTCTTCACATTTTAAATCCAATGCAATTGGGATTCGTGAAAGCTTGGCCCCACAAAAGGTAGGTTAAAGAACTAGCTAGGGCATTTTCACCCGGTCAAGTCAAAATTAACTCCTATTTCTCACCAACGAATTACCAAAAAGTGGTGTTCTTTTTCCAAAACTAAGCTTCTTTTGAGCTTCTCTTGTAAGCAAAAATTTAATTTTTACACTTTTCACAAAAAGATATTCAAAAAGTTCAAACAAGGTTTGCGTGAAGTGCAAGTCAATATGAAGATATCCTCCCAAAATAAAATGAAACTTTGTCCTCAAAGTTTAAAACTAAGGTCAAAAGAATCTCAACAAAAATTTCTAAGGACATGGCCAAAAAGAATGATGTTAGTTCGATAAAGACAAGGAGATAGAGATTTCCACACTTTATGAATGAGAAGATTGGTGATCATCAATGGGAAATTATGGGTATTGCTTTTTGTTCTTCCTACAATATTGAACCATGAATCTTCCTAAATCCGGAAAAACTAGACAAACAAGCAACGATACAACCAACAGAACGAAAGAGAACAAGCTTTCTTTTATTCTTTTTCATTGTTAGCTCAAAAACCACTTGAAACGGCTTAGTTTTTGTTCACCAAGTACAAGCTATACTTGACCCCGAATTGATTTGTCCTTGGGGAAGCAAGGAGAAAATGAAAATAAAAAGGATAAGCATGGGGTGCCTCCCACGGAGCGCTTGTTTATTATAGAGTCCCCTTCGCTTGACTCTTTCCCCAAACTAGGTTCATTATGGAGGATAATAGTGAGGGTGAAGAAATTCCAAGAGGTGGAAACCTCCCCAAACTAGGGATGAAAGATATACCGTAGCATTTTTGTTTCCGGGTTCAAAAAACTTTTTAGAAAAGAGTTTCAATAGAGAAAATGTGAACCCGGAAAATGCTTTGGTAACATGAAAGTCCATTAAGGGTGGGTGGAGTGGGTCAAAAACATCAAGAGTTAAAGAACTCTTCCTTGTAAGCACATTATCACAAATACCCGGATTGAAAACTTTATCTTCATTCCCGTGGAGTAAGATTGGGGTAAAAAAACCACGAAACGAAAAAACCCCCCCCCCCCAAAAAAACCCCCCCAACCTAGGGAAGGTGACAAATGGTAGAAAAGATCGGTGTGATGTGAAGGTATCTTCCTCTTCATTAAACAAAAACATTTTCACTATACCCGGGTAAGAAAGTTCCTTGTGTTAATTTCGGTCAAAAAACCATTAACTTCAGCCATCACGGGCTCATCATCTAAAGTAAATGATCGTTCTCGGAGAAATCATCGAGTCATAAAGGGGTAAATCATAATAGAAGTTGTGTCTCCCCCGAGTCACGGTCATCTCGAACCCGTTGTATCGAGTCCATTCGAAAAACTAAGGCACTATCCGCCTCTCTAACGCAAATCAGATCCACATCGGGGATAGTAGAGGAGGGGACAAAATATAGGAGAATGAATAGGAGGAGAGAGACTAAAAGTCGTTTATTTTTTCAATTAAAAGATAACTTTTGACTAATTTCTCCGAAGAGAAATGTCCCCAAAAAAAACGATCTTAGAAATGTCGAGATCAATCTCCTCCTCGTTCCTCCTTTAAATATCAACACAATCATAAACTCGCTCTTCATAATTCGTCTCTCGTCGGTATCATCGTCATCGACACAAAGCTTCAACGATTCCTGGCGAATTTAGGAGCAAGATGAGCAAGTTCTACACGTGGACTTCTCGTATTAGGAATCATGATGTAGAACAATTTACACTCCCCCAAACTAAAGTCATCGGATCATCTTGGGTTTGAAACAAGGTCTCAACAATAATCGTCTCCGTTTCCGGCGAGTAGTGTTATATGCCCGTCTCCCACTTATGAGTGAAATCCTTAGGCTCTACGTTTTGCGGAACGGCGTAGTGTATCGTATTCGGATGAACCGCATAAAATCCCAAATCATCGTCATCATCGTCAATGATAATCTTCTGACTTCGAGCTCTAGCTTCAGACTCTCTAAGCTCTTCTGCTTCTTGTATGATTTTCCGAATTTCAATGCTTAGACCATTGAATTTATCCTTAAGCTCATAAATCTTATCTTCACATTTCCTTCTATAATCAATATCGATCTCCTCCTTTGATATTCTCTTATTCCTTAAATCATTCATCCATTCTTTTCATCTCTTCTAAACACTGTTGCTTCTGGATCTCCAAATCTTGGAGTCTCATTTCTTGAGGAGATGACTTTCATTTAAGCTTGTCTTAGACTTTTTGAAGTCTCTCCTCAGCAAGCAGTTCCGCAATACTCTTCTCTTCTTGATCTTTCTGGATTTGGTTAGAAGTTTCTTGCCTTAGTGGTTGAATTTCATTAAGGATTTGTAAATCCTTAAGAAGACTTTGCAACAATTCTTGCAAATACTCTGGTTGAGTTTGCTCTTCTTCCACAACTTGCTTGATCTTCAAAAATTTCTCCTCAGCAAGCAATATCTTGATGCTCTTTTCCTTATGAGGTATGTGATCATACTTCTTCAAGAAATCTTGCATAGCTTCTATAAGATCCGTTTGAGCATGTAGCATTTTCATACTTGTTACCGGAGGAGTCTGATAAACATCGGAAAACTGCGGGGGTTGAAATTGGTCGAAACCGGAAGAATGAGAATTAAAATACTCTTGGTTCATCGGCTGACATTGGTAAGTCTCATGAGGTCCCCCACAGTTTTCACAACAAAGATATTGTTGTGGAAGAGTTTGTGAATCATGTGGGGAATAATCAAAATTTCGATTGTAGCACGGTTCCAGCTCAGAAATGATCGGATCTTTTGGTGGACAATTGTAACCGAAATGAGGATTTTGTGAAATATTTACACCGGGGTCTTGATCAACAACGCTTGGCTCTCGAGGAGCATTAACAACGTTGGTATTGTCATTGGATGACTCGGAAGTATCTTGAAAGTTTTGGAAAATTTCATTTTCAACACAATACGCAAGCAAATCTTTTTCGAATTTCATACGTATAAGAGTACATCCATGACAATACGGACCATCGACCGGGGTTCCACACACCGCACAATGCAGAGAAGAGTCGGGCACGGGAACAATGATCTGGTCATTAAGATTTCCTATCGAACAACATTCTTTAGTGTACCAACTTCCACAAGTTGAACATTCTTTGATTGCATAAAGGGATTTTGAACGATTAGGCGCCATAAGAATTAAACATTATCGAGGATAAGGAAAATGAGAATTAAACAAATAAGAGGAATAAGAAGAATATTTTCGCTTTTCTAATAATATTAGATAATTAAAGAATTTGGATGAGATATTTCTTTTTGGGGAAAAAAAATATAGTATTTTATTAGGAAGAAAAATATTTTGGTAACCGTTTATTACAAGCTCACGATAAGTCTCAAGAGAACGACAAGTGAGCGAAAAGCTTAGCCAGCCGCAATGACTTCTTAGCAAGTAGCTATCACTTTTCCTTAAACTCACATTTAGTTGTAAACTTGAAGGTCCGTCGTACCACGCAATGTAACTCACGATTTGTTTTGTTGTTTATATGGAATGTTTAAGAGAATAGTAGTATCCAATTTGTTTATTTTATTTGGTTTTTTATTTTTTTGTTATTAATTCGATAGGTAGCGAATTAATGAACTTTTTATATTTTTTTTTTTTATACAAAAATAGCAAAGTAACTTCCAAAGGAAGGGTCTTCAAAACTCTACTTCAACGAATATCCTCAAAAATCGTTCACGTCTTCCCCGGCAACGGCGCCAAAATTTGGTTGCGTGTATAAGCACTAGTCAAATTTATATATATATAGTATTAATCCCGTGAAAATTCTTACCAATTACTTCTCAAACAAGAGAAATAAGAGGATAAAATCTCACTTAAGAAAACACAATACGTATATTTTCAACCGGGAAGTATTTCTTCTCGGGTCGTTTCCCAACGAAGTCGTGAATTGAGATTCGGGAAATAATTCGGATTCGAGTCAAGAATTGATAAAGAATTTTTTAAATTTTGAATTACACTACGAATATAATAGCACAATTAAACTATAGAAACAATTAAAGAATTAAAAACGTTTAACTAATACGAAAAATTAACAAAAAACAGTGAGCTAATACTGAAATTTAAAATCTAAGGCACTTATTTTACAAATTTTCATAACTTAAAAATCACATATTTTAAAAAAGAAAATTTTTAGGAAAAAAGAATTAGAATTTTTTAAATCTATTTTGATTTTTTATGATTTTTTATTCAAGTAAAAATGAAGTAACACTAAAACATAAAACTTTTTATAAAAATGATTTACTACATAATCTATTTTTATTTTTCAAAAATATACTAGTGAATAGAGAAAGAAAATTTTTACAAAAAGAATTAGATTTTTCATCTATTTTTACTTTTTTACTATGATTTATTAGAATAAAGAAAAATTAATTATACTTAAAACCCATATTTTTATTTCTAGAAAATACAAAATCTCCGAGATTAGAAAAATAAAGAAATCATGATCTTTTTAACTAGTAAAAATGTGCAGATAATAAATAACAAAAAATAATGGTATATAAATGCCTACTTTTTTTCTAAAGCAATTGAACCCCTAATTTTGCTAATTAAACCTAAACCCCTAATTTTATTTAATAAGACTTAAAAATTAAAATATCTAAATATATTTTAATTATTATCCTAAAAGAAGCAGGGTGAAAATGAAAAAAAAAATGATAAGTCAAAGGCGTAGGCGAGGTATTATAGAAAATTCAACTATAGTTAAAAGAACATACCCCTTATAAATATTGAATAAAGATACCAAACAGGACCCTGTAGATCTTGGCTTATTTTTGGCTTATCTAAAAAGTGAAAATAAGCAAAAACTTAAAACAGCAAAGTTACTCCTGAGCTAATACACTACAACTTTAATAAAAGCTTTTTGGCATTTTATCAACTGAATAAGCTAAAAAATAAGCTTTTAAAACTGTTCTACAGAAACTATGGCTTAACTTTGAAAATTCTACTTTTCTAAACTTTTGCTTATTTCTAGCTTATTATTCAATGAAAATAAAAACCAAAAGTTGCTAAATGAAGCTTAAGATGTGTACTAAGAATATCTAAAAAGAGATAAGCTAAAAGTAAACTAGATTATCAAGAAATTTGAACTTAAAAAGCTAAGGTTCAGGCTTATTCACTGTTATTAAGCAAATCCTAATAAGCTAACTAGCTTAAAACTAAATCCTAGAAACTGAAAATGTGAGAATAAGCTATACTATGAATATAAAAGAAATCTAGATAAAAGGATTTTGAAATGAACAACTAGAAAATAGACATCAAAAGAAATAAGCAAGTAATCTAATTTGCTGCTATACCACTTTTGCAAGAACCTAAAAGCTAATCTAAAGCTTAAAAATGAAACTTAAAAGATGATCTTAATAAAGCTAATGGAGCTCTACTAAGTTGCTTAATACTAAGTTCTTATTCCTAATTATGAATGCTAAAAGACAGCTAAAAAAATGGTGAGTAACAAGCAGTACCTACTGAGTTACTTCTAACTATGCTGATGTAATTGGTAAAACTCAAGTGCAGGCCAAAATTCTTAACTAAGAACTCATGAACTAACTCACTAAATGTATCTAAGCCTACTCTAACCTAAATTGAACTCTAAAATGCTATGAATCTCTTAAATCTAAAAACACTTAAACTCTTAAACTGCCCTGGTGCTAGTATACTATTTTTTAAACTATAGAATTTTTAAAAATGCAATTTAACTTCTGAAACCTTTATGAATCTTGTCTCTAATGAAAAACTCAACTGAAGTAATGAATTAAACTTTTGGTAATTGACTTTAAGAGTCAAAGTTGTGTTAATCCAAACACTACTTATACTACTTAAACATTTCTTAACAGCTTTTAAAATCTATTTTTAAACTAAATATCTAAAAACCTTATATCTACTCTATCTATAACTAGTCTAGTTGAGCTATTTAAGCACTAAAATTCCTAGCTTATTAAAAGAAATAAGCTAGTTTATCAGCTAGCTTTTTCTTCTAAATGACAGAATTAAAGGCAAAAATTGAGATTAAACAAGTTTTAACTAATGAAAACTTAAGACAGCTAGAAAATAAGCCTAAATTACCTCAGTGTCTGAGCTTGAATTGCTGTAAGCCATCAAAGCAAAGTTCTCTTGCTCATCTTCTGCATGACCAGTCCAATCAACACCATCCCCATCAAGAGTTACCAAAGCTTTAGGTTCCTCCTGTTTTCCAGGTCTCCTCCTATTGTCTTTTGCTTTATATCCAGTATTCCCTGCATCTCTCCTTCTGCTTTCTTGATTTCCTTTTGATCTGCACTCTCTAGCAAAGTGTCTTGTGTTGTGGCAATTGAAGCACTCAACCTTGGTCTTGTCAAAGCCAACTGGTTTCTTGGCATCAAACTGCAGCTGTAACACTCCCAAATTGGGTCGCAGCGGAATAAGGGTCCGGGGCGTGTTACGTCATAGATCAATAACACAAGATGTATATAGAATGACCAAAAAGTCGTTTAAAACTGATACATTGGATTTATCAAAGTATTTGTTACATAAGCCGAAGCTTCACTTGTCCACTTGTTCAAAGTACAAAGATTTCTAGCCCATACAGTTATACAAAATGTAATGCGACAAAATCTTTAATGCCATGGTATCCCAACAAAAACCACCAATGTATCCCTTGCACCTAGTATTACTGATCCTCTGAAAACATTGCTTTAAAACGTCATACATCAATGTAGGTGAATTCATAGGTTTAATATATCATATATTGTAGGACATAAGATTTCCCAAGTGTATGATAATGCCATAGGATGTCAGACATCATATAAATGTAATTACGTTGCTCTGTAGCTCATGACACTGAAGCTCTTAGTGTGTTGATGAATACCTAATTAATGCCTCATTAACCCGTGGTTGATGTTCTAAAACCAGCAACTCCTATATTCGAAAATGGTATACGTTGTGGTTTGTCCAGTGATTGCTAATACCCGAACGGGGTTGTTCAAAACCCAATAGATTCATAATCAACGATTCGCGTCACATCCCGCAATTGACAGTTCATGATGATGGGCTCAGATATGGGTTATCGCTACTTAGGCAACACGTAATCATAACATGAAAACTTAACCACTCTTGTCCAATTGTAAAGCATTGCATGTTTTTCACCCCAAAAAACTTTATAAACAAACAACATGTAAAACGTGGGGCTATGGAACTCACCTTGAGTGAGCAAAATACAAGTGTATCACAATATGTGTCAGCAAATATCGAATGCAACCTATTTAATTTTAAGGTCGTATAAAGTACTAATCCACATTGAATGTCTTACCATGCATAAGTTTATTAGCAAATCACCATCTTAATTGTTGAGTGAAAACATATTTATAATTGTAAAACATTTATAATATCTGAATAATGTAATTCATTATTCCTGGTAGGGTTTTAGTTACTCCGTCGGTAGTGTTGTAAGTTTACTCCTGGTAGTGTTTGTAGTTATCCTGTAGTTACTCCTGGTAGTTATAGTTATTACTACTGGTAGTATATTAGTTACTCCTGGTAGTGTTATAGTTTATTTTCTAAGTCTGACCCGACTATAATGACCCACTAAATCACATTTTCATGACTCGGGTTCTAAAGAGAATTTATGCGAAACGATATTTTGAACAACTTTCCAGTTCTGTCCGAGACCCGAAACTCGACCGAAATGGGCGAAAAAGCACTCGCATCAGATCTGATGCAGTGTATTAATTACCAAAAAGCCAGATTTTGCCCCCGCCTTACGACCCGTTATCACTCGCTTTTAGACTTAAAGAACCTCGCGGGGAAGTAAAACGACCTTCCGAACGACTTTCATGTTTCGGCCGAAGGCCGAAACGGACTCGAAAGTGCCGCAAATACCATCTTAAAATCCTGACAGAAACCACTAACTTAACAAATGCTGGATTTTTATACCTCGAATATATACCTCGTTTTCGCTCTAACTTTTTCGTTATAAATCCGTTTGACAAGTTTCTTACCTTTTCGGAATCGTCGTGAATCATACTACTTTATAAAAATATAAAATAATGTGTTATATATACGAATTTTGGACAGAATCTTTGAGTGACCTTGTTGAATCCATTTTTAACCTTGCTTTTATACCTTACTACTTTTGTAGTTAATCATTTTTACACCAACTTAATATGGTACAATACTTTCTCATCCCTTTTAACATGATATTAGCAATATCTCAACATATATAATAGTGTGCAAAATGATCATTACAAGTAAAAACTCTATTTACATGTTAAAAATCCTACATGGTGATTCAAGCTACAATAGAACTAACATATGCATAAAATGAATATTGAAAGAACACAAAGGGTTCTAGATGACCTTATGGTGTATGATGATGATGATCAATGTAATCTAAACCCTTGTTTAGATAAAAATCCAAAGCTTGCACCAAAGAAAACCCTAGTTTTCTTAAATAAACCTTAGCTTTCCAAGTGAAAACCCTAGCTTCCCTTTTCTTGATTAAAGCTTGAATATGGTTAACCAATGCTTGGAAATATCTTAGAATGTCTTAGATATGATGTGTATAGGTGTGTATAGGTTGTATAAAATTTGGTATGGATTTGTTACAAAGGGTTGTTTGAGCCGTGGCCTAGTAGAGAGCCAAAGGGAGGGTTTTTGATCTTTTTGGTTAAGTGTTTTACTTGTATGAGTTCCTATCTCTAGTTATGCATGTATATAAGGAAAGTCTTGGTCAAAAAGATGCAATAGTAGTCTTCAACAAGTCTCATGGTCTTAAGGAAGACTAGTTGGTCAATATGAAACATGGTATGGCTATCTTTAATGCAAAGGTGATGTACAAAGCCACTTGGAAGATTTTTCTTATATTTCTTGTATACATTGCAATAATTTCGTCCCATGTATGATATACATGATATATTTTTGTAACTTTTATGTATTGGGTATAAATGTGGGTATTTGTTGAAGCGTAGAAAAGTTTTGGTGGTTCCGGGTATGCCTAAACGTATTTTATTGCGAAACGTAATCAATTTACGCAACCAATAAAAATAAAATGAACAACGTTAATAATTATTCTCAAAATAATTACTTAACCCTTGCTTGATGTAAACATTTAATTGTTTGATGCCCGTTTACATTGAACGCTAATTTTTAGCTTACGCGATTTAGCTTAACATTTACGATTTAAAGCAAACGCGTACAATACAAAAGGTACGTTGTGGATTTATCGATGTCGTCAATGACTTGAAAACACAGGGTGTTATAAACATGATTACGTAATCTTCACCAATAGTATTACACCAACAAGGGTGACAAAACCACACATACACATTCAAATCAATGAATGAGACACATGTGATTGCTCACTCCCTCATTCGAGTAAACCAAAGGTTAGGATAAAAAATGATATAGGGTAGGGATTAAGCATGAGAAACATATATAATTGGTGTAAAATAAAATAACAAAACAGATAGATTAACTCTAACAAATAAACAATAAGTTGCTAGCTACTTTCCCGACCACAACCTTGGAAAAGACACAAATCACCGACTAACTCACGCTATAACACGGAAAACACACGCTTTGTTTGGTAGACATGAATTAGACTCAAAGATGTCTTAATCATCATCCTCAATGATCCATAAAAACAAACCTAGTTGGCGTTCCTATAACAACCAACTCCCATTCATCCATAATATAGTACAACAATAGTGGCGATATCTACCACTTGATACAAAATAATACATAGTTGGTTAATTTTGCGACCAACTTCAAATAATATACAACAATATTTACATCATTAGTTTATATCAAGTACCAATGAATAATCGATCATCTCATAAATAATAAAATCGGTTAAGTTTAGACGAACTGATTATCTTACAATCCTCTCCTTTTTTTCTCTCTTACATTTTTTTCTATTTTTAGATTTTTTTTAAACAACTAGAAAATGAATAGAGGTGTAAAATTTCACTACTTTACAATCATAATAAATCTGGATATTAATTCTATAATGCTCATGACTCAGAAATAAAAATAATAGTGAAAGTAGTAAACACATGAAAAATAAAAGAAACTACTTTTACAATCCCATTGTAATGTGCAATTCCTGACCTAACCAAAGATAAGAAATATGCACACGAACACAGGAAGTACATACTTTTACACAAAATCAACTAGCAACCAATCACGGACTTTAATCTACAAGGTAGGCTAAGGTGTAAAGGTGTAACGAAACATATTTTGGTGGTCTAAGAAACGGAAGGAATGGCTTAGAAAGTTTTTCTAGGGATATCTTACTCTAAAAATAAGAGTAACATAAGAGTTTTATACGGGGGTTAACTAACCAGTGTAGTTAGTTAATATCACATAATGTTTGTAAATGACATAGGCTATTTGGTTTAATCCTTGAAATTTACCAATCTCGACAAGTCACTCTAATTATAAAAATAATACTCATTATGATGGTCTCGAATAGTATACCAAGCCAAGTTCTAAAATTTACTACAATCACCGACACACTCATATATTTGCGAAATTCTAGGTAAAATGGGAGAATCGAATTAGGCTTAATCCTTGCAATATGGAAATAAGGGTTATGTGTGCGGGTTATGCAACTAATAATCAACAAAACATGCTGAAAAACTTTTAAATTTAAGCATAATTTAGGCATATTCTTGTGAAAATAAGGACAAGTAGCATTCTAAATCTCCTCCCCGCCACTTGAGATATACAACGCCCACGTTGTATAAATTTAACATGAAATACAGGAAATATAAAGAATTAGAATGAAAACTCCTATGAGATTTGCTCGGTATGATCCTCCATGATGAACTTATGTGTGTTGTGCTGCAAAAAGCGTCTGAATCCTAGCACGAACAACACACATAAGATTCCAGATTATTTGCATACCACCACTTTCTTCATTCACATTTAGTACTTCCCTGTTTTAACATAAAGGAAATCACAGCAATTGCATCTCCAAATAAACGCCGGTTAGAAAATAAAATAAAAACGATAACTGTACAGGATAGTCGATACGCCGTATCCATGGTGGTGGATACACCATATCAAAACCAGTAAGAAAAATAACCAATACGGGTCGGAGGTTAAATACGCCGTGTTTAGAAATCTAAATACGCCGTATTGGCAATTCTGACAATAAAGTTTTGAAAGTACTAAAAAAAATAAAAAGATAAAGTGTCCAGGGTATTCAATACGCAGTATCCATGGGTTGGATACGCTGTATTGACATACTAGGCAGACAGACTCGATACAAAAAACTTGAAATAACATTTCGGGTTGTCTCCCGGCAAGCACTTTTGTTTATTGAAGAGTCTTTAAGTTAGACTCATATACCATTTATCCTTATAGACTAACTTGTGGTCACACGGGGTGCCAAATGGCACATATAAATTTTTATTCAATAGCATACCCTTGTTAAAATATTTCCAAATCATGATATTAATACTTAATTCTTTAATAAAAGTTTCAATTGTAAAAAATTTACTAAATGTATCATGACTTGTTTTCCAAAGTTTATTCGACACTTGTGTATAGGTACCAACATCGATGCATATTATATTTTGTAACGGCTTGATAAATATATTATCCGAAGACTGCTTGATCCTTATTTTATCTTCATAATTGTCCTTATCTAATTTTAAATCATCGACATAAATATATCATAAGTAAATAGATCTTTATCAATACTCAAGATGTTGAATTTTTTTTTTGGAAAATCGTTTCTTTAAAGCTTTTCTTTTGGATATAACATTGTATTGTCATCATCATAGTCGGACAATGATGTTTTATTTTCCCAATTAGCTTTATAGACATGCTGAGAACTTAATGTGGGTTCAGATGAGAAATCAATTTTTTAATTTTAATGCATCATCATAAACTACAGCTAGAAATTTTGTTTCAAAAAATCTTAGGTAGTTAATATCTTCAATATACCAGATCTTACCGTACTTAACAGTTTCTCAGTTATACACTTGATTGTTTGTAAGAGCTTTCTCAGTTTCATACTGAACATATTCTTCCATAGTAATATTTGAGTTGTCCATTTCCTGTAATAAATTGGCTAGGAACACAGATTAAAAGGTCAAACAGATAGATAAAAATTACAGAAGGAGAATACATAATACTAAATACGAAAACGGAATACAAAAAATTAAAACTATTTCCGTATCAGACGATCGATACACCATATTCAGTAGACTGAATACGCCGTATTGATGTTTGATGTCGAATACGCTGTATAAATTTTGAAAAGTGGATACGCTGTATTCAAAGAGATGAATACGCCGTATCGGGTATTCGAACAGAAGGTAAACAACAGGTATTGAAACTGCAAAAAAAAACAAATAAAAACATAAGAACACTTAACAACTAAAACACAGAATAACAAACCAATAAAAACTAAACTAAAAACACAAAATCTAATCTAAAATATCAATAAATAAGTATTAAACAAATTTTCCTCCCCGACAGCGATGTCAAAAACGTGATGTGTCATTTAGTATAAGTATTTATATTATCAAGTTTAAATATTTATATTTGCCGACTTTACCTATTAACTAACACTAACGGGCAGTGTAACTGATCGATTGTAGGTTTGTTGGTAAGTAGGGTGTCAATCACTAAGAGTGAACGTTAATACTTAATCTACAACTAATGTTAGTTCTAATTAATCCTAATTAAACCTAAACTAACGCAAATAGGGGCTTTCAGCCTGAGAGACTGGCACGAGTTTTGGTTTAATCTAAACTAATAAAGCAATAAAGGAGACAAGTAACACACATAAGCAGATAAGCAGACAATAAGAAGAGGTCAAGCACTTATGTAAGGAAAACGTATTAACCAAGTTTAATTAAATAAGATGTATAAATTGTTTATGTGTGCAATGATTATACTTCTTTCGTTGGTGGTATATCATTCCAAAGCTAGGTGGTACTTCTACCTAAACTCGAGGTTTGTTTAACGATTAATCCTGTCACAATAAACCAAACCCGCATAAAGCTCACACCGTCGATTATAATCTATCTAGGTGACAATAATGAAACCTAGCTCATCGAGGCTTTACCAACTTATGCCCAATGGTTATCTATATATTAGTAGTCCACAATCCACTTAACTACCAAAAGAAATATAATGTTATTTGTAGTCCTAAGTCACCTTAGTCTACCATTCACTTAACCAAAGGTCAAAACAGGATTTTATTTGTAGTCCTATTGATCTAAAGTTACATAGATAAGTTATATGTAGTATCTATCCCGGACTCTAGCCTATAGCCCAAATAACAATTAAGTTATAGCGCTTTATTTATAATCCTATATCCAATTGAATGATAGATGAAAACATAATCAAGCAATAAATGGGTATGAAGTGATAAACATAATCGACATGAAATAAAAGAATAAACAATCAATATAAACAAATCAAAACATTAAATTATCATAAACTTGGCTAATACCTGCAGGTATTAGCCCATAATCTTTGTAACAATACATAATATCATATTCATAACGATTAAAGTAGGGTTTATAAAGAAAATGATACGCTAACCGAACGATTATTGTGGAGTATACTGATTACAAGAGTTTTCCTATAGAATTAATGAACTTGTAGGACCTTCTTGTCTTCTAAAATCATTTGAGAATCGTACTTGGTGGTTCTTGCTATTCTATGTTGTGTAGAAACTGAATGCTAGGTTTTTTATTTATAAGTTTTGAAATTTAGTCGATACGACGTATTGGAGGGGTCCAATACGGCGTATCCGGGGTCTTTAGTGTGGGCTCCACAATTATAATACTCTGGAATAATCTTTAACCACCACTTAATATGGCGTATTGAGGTCTTCTGGATACGGCGTATTGAGAGTAAAACGTATTTGTTCTGAAAGTTGACCAAAGTTTCTGTAACACCCCCAAAATGGGTCGCAGCGGAATAAGGATCCGGGGCGTGTTACTTCAAGATCAACAGCACAAGATATATAAAAGAACGACACAAAAAGTCGTTTAAATTGATACATTGGATTTAATTAAAAGACATATTACAAAAGCTTACAGCTTCACTTGTTCCTTGTTTAATATTACAAAAGATGACATAGATTTCCCAAAATGTGATATAAAAGTCTTTAAGCGTGCAATCCAAAACGTAACTCAATGCATCCTTGGTACCTCGTGCCTATTGACCTCCTGAAAACATTGCTTAAAACGTCAACAAAAATGTTGGTGAATTCATAGGTTTATGTATTTAAATTATGCAGGACCGCAAGACTTTCCCGTGATGTTACAACATATGCAAACAATCACAAAACCAGATTACATTTACACTAAGCTCATGACACTGAAGCTCGACAGTCTTGTTCGCAAAATATTGCTACTCAGCCCGAAATGATGTTCTAACCCGAAACATCCCTGATTCGACATGCTATAACGTTCGTTCCCGGTGATAGCTAGTCACCCGAACGGGGAGGTCGTTTCCCAAATAGATCTATTAAATAACATTCGCGCTCACATAATGTAATTCCCAACTACATCTATGCAATTGACAGTTCATGATAATGGGCTTAACTTGGGTTATCGCTACTTAGGCAAACATGTAATCAATGCAAAATATCCACTTGCGTCCAATTTGTAAAACAAAGCATGTTTCCACCCCAAATAATAGTAAATCAGTAAAACTGTAAAAAGTGTGGGGCTATGAACTCACCTCAAGTGAGTGATCTGATAATTTATATCAAGTGTGGGAATGCTTCACGATTATTCCCGAATGCAACCTAATTCAATATAGGTCGTATAAGTACCGAGTACTTTAATTAATAACATTATATAATCCTATTGTTGTTACATCGTACTATCGTTCGGGCTATCATAATTTAAGAGGTCATGACATGACGTACGAGGAGTTAGGACACTTTAAATCGTAAATCCAACAACTCGTCGATACGCCATCCGAAGAGGCCTCATTATGAAACTCCCTAGTATTATAGCACTTCGATAACCACATATAATTCTATACAGCTTAATCACCATCTAATTGTTTTGGGTGAAAACATATTTATAATTGTAAAACATTTATAAATATCTGAATAATGTAATTATAGTTATTCCTGGTAGGGTATTTGTTACTCCTGGTAATGTTATTACTACTGGTAGTGTTGTTACTACTGGTAGTGTTGTTACTACTGGTAGTGTTGTTACTACTGGTAGTGTTGTTACTACTGGTAGTGTATTAGTTTATTTTCTAAGTCTGACCCGACTATAATGACCCACTAAATCACATTTTCATGACTCGGGTTCTAAAGAGAATTTATGCGAAACGATATTTTGAACAACTTTCCAGTTCTGTCCGAGACCCGAAACTCGACCGAAATGGGCGAAAAAGCACTCGCATCAGATCTGATGCAGTGTATAAATTACCAAAAAGCCAGATTTTTGCCCCCGCCTTACGACCCGTTATCACTCACTTTTAGACTTAAAGAACCTCGCGAGGAAGTAAAACGACCTTCCGAACGACTTTCATGTTTCGGCCGAAGGCCGAAACGGACTCGAAAGTGCCGCAAATATCATTTTAAAATCCTGACAGAAACTACTAACTTAACAAAAGCTGGATTTTTATACCTCGAATATATACCTCGTTTTCGCTCTAACTTTTTTGTTATAAATCCGTTTGACAAGTTTCTTATCATTTTGGAATCGTCATGAGGCGTATTATTTTTATATGATGTCAAAACCTACTGTCTAAGTGTCGAAATTTTACATATTAAAAAGTCCTTAGTGGTGATTTAGCCATAGTTAACATATAACACATAAAATCATAATAAATAAAAGTATGAAGGAATTAGGAAGACCTTAGGGATGATGTATGAGATGAGAAATAAATGCTAAACCCGTGTTTAGACTCAAAACCAAAGCTTACAAGCTTATAAACCCTAGATTAGGTTTGAAACCCTAATCTTCCCTTTTCTTCCTTAATCCTTGCAAATGATGAACCAATGCTTGTAAACACCTTAGTATGCCTTAGGATTGATGTGTAAAGGGTTGTATGGATTGTATAAAAGTTTTGTATGGATTGATTATGTTTGTGATTTTGGCCGTGGGTTTTGGACTAGGAAAGGAGAAAGAAAATGGATTTTTGTTAAGTAAAAGTGTAAGTAAACTTCACTTATGCATGCATGTATATATAGGAGAGTTAAGAGATATTATTTGTTGCAAAGTTTGACCAAGAAATTCAAAAGGGGGAGGGGGTTTGACCGTGGGTTTTCAAGGGGACAAGAAAGGAGGGGACCAAGGGCTTTAAAGCCTTGGTCTCTTGGTTCCTTCTAATGGGAATCATCCCATGAAATTTAGGATTATGTTTCTAGCTAGTTTCTTTTATATAATTAATATGTTACTTGTAATTTATAAAAGAAAAGTGTAAGTGAAAGTATAAAATGTAATGTGTAGACTTTATTAATTAAAGTGTAAGTATTTTGTTTATCTTGAGTATACTTATGAGACGTGTATAGATATATACATATGCCTAAAGTTTTATAAACTTCGATCATTGTATAAAAACGTAGGTATTTGTTGAAGCGTACGTTAATTTTTAGGGTTCCGGAAAAAAACTAATTGTCATTTATCGCGAAACGTAAACACTTTCACGTATCCGATAAAGTAACTTGTGAAACGTTAATAATTATTCTCACAATAATTGCTTAACCCTTGTTTGACGTAAATAATAAATTGCTTGATGCCCGTTTACGTTAACTGATCATTTTTAGCTTACGCGATTTAACGTAACGATTTCCATTAAAAACAAACGCGTACAATACTAAAAATAAATGGTGACTTTATTAACGTCGTACATTGTCCTAAAACACGGGGTGTTATACAATACCCTCCCCACCTTTATAATAATATATCTTCTAGAATCTATACACTTAAAATATTTATATCTTCCCCTTTTACAGACCCCCATGGTCGGCCCCTATAAGGAGTAAATCCAATATTTCCTTTTTAATTCACATCTCCCATTATACCTCAAATTGTGTTAAGATGTAAACTAAGCACCAACATGTGATATGTCCGTCTTAACTATCTCTTCCTTTCCTTTTTTCTTCCATATTGATCGGCTCAAGGTTGTTCCCAATCCCTAAGCACACTCCAATACCCATTTATGTTAATATGTCATGATGTGCGATCGTCGTAGGACTTCTACACGAGAAGTTTTACAACTCCCTAGGCAGTGCACCTAATCATTGTAGTGTAGTATAGGCAAGACTCGAGGTTGTTTATCGTTCACTCGAGGAATAGGTTAGGAAGGCTTGATCACGGTCTAACAGAATTTTAAAGGTTGAGGGAAGATTATTTTTGTATTTTTGTATTTTATGGAAAGCAAGTAAATCATATAATTGAAAGGTGGTTTGGTTTTAGCTATTAAACTAAATATTAACTACGCTACTGGTGATAACAATAAGATAAAAAGTGTGTTTATTTAATCATGTATTACTCCCTAGATTGCTTCTCCTAGTGTTGTTTCCTTATCACACTTGTGATGATCTGTGTAACTATTTCCTAAAGCATGAACGAATTACACGAACCCGCCGTCTACTTAGTATGCCGCTAGAGCAACGCACAAGTAAGGTAGTATGAAGACTATTACCTGGCCCCTATGAGTACACTAAGTGCATGTGAAATATATTAAAAGTGGATCAACCATATTAGGGGGCAAGGTAGTATGAAGACTGTTATTGAACATGTTGACTAGTAGGTGAATCTAGATAATTCAACAAATAACATTCTGATTCCATTGGATAGTTGGACAAGTGGACTACTAGTGTATAGATTGCCATTAAGTAGTAAGTGGGTAAAGTCTCTATGAGCTAGGGTTTAACAACATCACCATTACTTTAATCTCTAAGATAGATTATAATCAGCAAATAAGGATGCTTTATGCGGATGCTTTAATTGTGACAGAATTAATGTGTCTAGGTCTTAGGATGATGTAACGCCTAAGTCTTAAGAATGATATGCCACCTCGAGAGAAGAAATCATTGCACTTAATAAACAAACCAACGTTCTAATCGGAATAATAATGGTAAATACAGTTTTCTTATATAAGGTTCGACCGCTCTTTTATCTTTTGTCTATTTGATTAGTATAATTTAGATTAGTGTATATTCTGTATATTTTGTATATTTGTCTTTAATTGTTTGCCTGTATATATTTGTGTAGGTACTTTACCTAGTAAAACTATCACAAATCCAAGGTTGTGAAGGCTAGAGCCATTACGACTCAAAGCAGACTATTCCTTACACACCGTTGCCACCAATTCCTCCTCCCTCTCTTTTGATGAGAATGAATCTTTTGACGAGAAGGGAAACCTGAGGTTGACCAAGGAAAAGGTGATACCAAGCAGCCAAAGACATCCAGCTCCAGTTATACCACAAATCCTCATGATCCGGTTAAACCGGTTAGCAGTCCAAATTTCTTCCTGTAGCCTTCCTTCTTTCCTACTTCTCAAGATAATAATTCCTCCCACCATCAAAAGAACCTTCTAAAAAACCCCCACCTATCCTATCCTCAAAGGATGAAAGCACAAAAACAAACAGGAGAAAAAATGATAGCAGCTTCATAAGTATTTTCTAGAGATGTTTCAAAAGCTGCATTTCAACATAAGTTTTAGCTGAAGCTATTAGTTTCTCATGTCCAAAGTATGCTCAAATGATGAAAGCTCTTCTTTCTAACAAAGAAAAACTTTTAGAAGCAAGCTAACCACAACCTTTGACCAAAATTTGCTTCAGGCGATGAAACAAAAGAAACTTCCGAGAAGATGGGTGATTCCCCGGTTGTTTTCCTTCCCTTTCCTTATCCCTGTGACTTTACCAAAGATGAGTAAATTATGGCCCCTAAGCTGACTTAATGAAATTGGCCACATTAATCTCATGTCCATTAAGGGATTTATCAAAAGCTTAAGTTACCTGAGCTTGTCACAACCAAAATGACCCTCGAGCTTGCCAATGTTTCATTAGCCATTCCAACCGGCATAGCAGAGGATGTACTTGTAAAGGTTGGACATTTTTCTTTTCCCGCTGACTTCGTGTTCGTCAATTATGAGGGTCAAGCTACCGAGTACCTTTGATACTTGTGGGCCTATCCTTAATGACCTCATGGGTCTTAATTTGACGTCCACAGTACGGGGAAGAGCAAGTGGATGAAGGGATGGTAATGTAAAGGATAAGTCTTTAAAGACCGAACGATCGTCAAGACAAAATCCAATCCCACAAGATGGACATTTATGATAACCGTTTCAAAGATGTGTTGTGAACCTGAAGAGTAAATGATACTTCTTCTCCCACATCTACTATTTTGAAGAGTATGACTCCTCTTGTGGGAGAAATATATCAGACAAAAGGAAGAATTTTAAATGAAAATATCTGACCCAGTTGCTAGAAGACGGGTATTGTTTTTATAACATCGAAACTTAGATGAATTTTAGAATCATTCACCAAGGAAGAGAGTTATTCATATATCATTCCACCTCAATATTGCTTCCGTAGTGCATTTCAAATATCCTTTATCCCTCCAACAATTAATCTTGAGGACCTGCTTTCAAAAATGGGGATAGGAATCTTAACTTTTATTCTCAAACAAGGAATTATACAAAGAAAGTATCTCATTTACCAATTCCTCAAGAGAGTCCAAAATATTGGAAAAAGAGTGTGATTTTCCTCTTTGTGATGATTTTCCAAAAGTTTCAAGATCAAGACTTTTTCAATACCCCTCTTTTGAGAATAAAGATGAATTTTCCTCTAGAAATGAACGCTCAATTCTTAAAGTAGGAGGTTCAATCAAGGAAACTCTTAAGATTGTATTTGAACCTCTTTTATAAGACCCGACGAGCAAAATCATTTTCTGAATTGAGGTAAGATCTTAACTTTAGTTCAAACAAAGAATTAGACAAAGAAGATCTCATTCCAATCCCAAGAGAGTCCAAAATTGGAAAAGAGTGTGATTTTCCTACTTCTTTCATTCCTTTTGAAGGAAGTGAAATGATTCTTGAGGAAGAAATAGACGAGTTTTTAAAACATGATGAGTCTTTAAACATGGATTTAAATGATGAATTTAATGATGAGGATGGTGATATAATTTTCTTGGAAAAATTACTTGAAAATGAGAATTTCTTTGAAATGAATGATAAAAAGGTTGAATTTTTGGAAAGAAAGACTAAAGAGGATTTTGAAACAAAAGATGAACCTAAGAAAAAGAAAGAGTTACAAGTTTTTCATCCCGACATTGAAATACTTAACCATTTTGAGAATACCTCTTATGTCGGGAGTGATTATGTGTTTTATGAGGATTTTAGCCTCGTGGATATGTTATTCCCCGTGAACATTCAGGGAAAGGTATTTGACCCGGGGATAACATTTCATGAGAAATCTTTTGAAAAGGATGCTTTTAAGGACAAGAGTTCAAAAGAGTTAGCACCATCTAAAGCTCTTTTGACTCTTGATGTTTTTGACCCACTCCACCCACCCTTAATGGACTTTCATGTTACCAAAGCATTTTCCGGGTTCACATTTTCTCTCTTGAAAATCTTTTCTAAAAAGTTTTTTGAACCCGGAATCAAAAATGCTACGGTATATCTTTCATCCCTAGTTTGGGGAGGTTTCCACCTCTTGGAATTTCTTCACCCCCACTATTACCCACCATAATGAAACTAGTTTGGGGAAAGAGTCAAGCGAAGGGGACTCTATAATAAACAAGCGCTTCGTGGGAGGCACCCCATGCTTATCCTTTTATTTTCTTTTTCATTTTCTTTCTATTTTCTTTGCTTCCCCAAGGACAAATTAATTCGGGGGCGAGTATAGCTTGTACTCGGTTAACAAAAACTAAGCCGTTTTAGAGATGTTTTTGAGCTAACAATGTAAAAGAAGAGAGGAAGCTTGTTCTTTTTCGTCTCTTGTTGGTTGTTTGTGATTTTTGTCTAGGTTTTCCGGATTTTGGAAGATTCATGGTTCAAAATTGTGGAAGGACAAAGCAATTCCCACAATTTCCATTGATGATCTCCAATCTTCTCTTCATAAAGTGGGAAATCTCTTATCCTTGTCTTTATCGAACTAACATCTATTCTTTTGGCATGTCCTTAATATATTTTGTTTTAATATTCCTTTTGACCCTTTTTTTTCAATCTTTGAGGAAATGTTTATTTTAGTTGGGGGAAGGATATCTTCGTTATTGACTTGACTTCACGAAACCTTGTTTGAACCTTTTTGATTTTCCTTTTTGTGAGAAAGTGGAAAATCTTAATTTTTGCTTCAAAAAGAAGCTCAAAAGAAGCTTAGTTTGGGGAAAAACACTCTTTTGGTAATCCGTTGGTTGAAAATAGGAGTTAATTTTGACACTTGAACGGGTGAAATGCCCTAGCTTGTTCTTTAACTACTTTTGTGGGGCCAAGCTTTAACAAATACCCTATTGCTTCTTTGGATTTTAAAATGTGAAGAACAAGAGATATGTAGTTAAATATATGTGTATTTGCTTAAGCAAGGTTTATTTGGAAAAAAGGATAGCTTTATGATTGATTTGTGTCTTTTTACTCCCATAAGCTCTTAACACACTTAATCATTTACTGTGCCTCTTTTTAATTTAACTAAGTAACCATGTCTTTTAGAAAAAAGTCTTACATTTTGAAAGAATTCTTTATTTGTAAGTAGATTTTGGTTTCAAATGTAATAAGTTGATTTTCTAAAGTGAAAATTTTCCATTAATCAAAATATAATTATAAAAAGAATGCCAATGAAGCATTTTTCTAATACAAAAGCATTATTTTTATGCCAATGAAAAGCATTCGTAAAAATTGAATAATTATAAGCTTATATAGTTTTAATCGTTGGCGTATTCCATGTTGAGAGCAAGTCTCGGAGATGGGTGGTCGCTAATAAGGGTCTTAAATCTATATCGTGGAATCAAGTGTTCGTAGGCATTCATCCACTAGGGAGCGCGAGGCCATAGGTGTGATTGCAACTAAGTGAGTAGGATTCTAGGCTTGTAGGAAAAAGGTGGTTGCGCGATAACCACATAACGTCAGCTGCGGGAGTGGGGGTTCGAACTAAGAACACCGGTTGTTGATGCGATATCCTATTTGGGAGAAAGGCCTAAGTAGGGGTTCGAACTAAGAACAACATTCCTATTGAAAAAAAATAAAATAATTTATAGTATATTGAAAATAAAAGAATGGTTAAAATTTCATTTTTTAAAATCAAGTTATAAATTTTGTTTCCTAATTTCTTTTAGCTTTGAGTCGAGGTTTATCTATGTTATTAACATTTAAGCTCACAAGGCTTAAGTGTAAAGCTTAGATAGATTTCAACTATGAAGATAAATTGATCTATGGTTGAGTTAAAAAGAGTGCACACATCTTAATCATTAATTTATTCCTGGGAGTGAAAAGTTCACAAGTTGTAAGTATAAGAGCTTAACCATTTGGACTTATATTGACAATGATCTTGTTTAATAGCTTTGTTTAGTCTAGTGAAAAGTCAGGGAAGACGAATTTTCCTCTTTTGTGCTCTATTAATCGGGAGTAGCCTATTTCAATGAGCCTAAAAGTTGCAAAATTGCAATGATTGCCATTAATGTGTTTCCATGAGATAAAATGTTGAGAAAAAGCTTAAGATGTTTAAAAAGGGGATTCATAAAAGGTGAAAACAAGGGCATTTTGGAAACTTGTTAGTTTACAAAGTGTATACTCAATAAAATTGTGTGAGGACACGGCAATCCTTTAGTTTGGTGAATTTTGATAAGTGTTAAATTGTATAAATAAAATACCCAGGATTTCGCCAATAAAAGCAAAAAAATATGCCAAAAGATGGAAATATGTGTGCTTTTGTGTCTCAATGTGCAGGAAAGGATATTAAAGTCAAAAAGAGCAAAAATGAGCAAAAACCGACAAGAAATGAGGAAACAAGTGATCAAGAGAAAGACTTGAAGCCAATTTCATAAGCCGGATCAAGACCGTGGTCGAGAAAAGTTAAAAAAATAAATAAAAAGTCAAAGTTTGAAGTAAAAAAGACTATTATACCCTTTGAAGAGGATGCAAAATTACTAAAATACCCTTTGGGCCTTTCTACACCATTCAGATCACAAAAGCCCAACAATAAAAGCCCAAA
>BQNB010035996.1:0-50450 GCA_026074375.1 Tanacetum coccineum | reverse complement strand
TACTTGAAATTTCTGAAAGTGCAATCCCACTCTACAACCGGAACTATGACGATTCTCGGCTCTCAACATTTTTCACGTCCCTTCGGAGGAAGTGATTTCTAATGGAAGAGATCGATGAATTTTCTTGAAACAACCGATGATTCATCCCACTAGGGTAGACGGCAATCTATGATTCTGAGGGAGATACTTTTTTACCCTTGAGGAATTGTATAATTGTACTCAATAGTGACCCAAATCACCTCCGCCCACCAGTTTTGTGAGATTAATGTGCCTGAAAAAGATTAAATCTTCATGTGAAGATCCTCCTGACCTAGAACTCAAAAGGCTTACCCATCCCATCTTGATGTATGTGGCTTTTTGGAGGGTGATGACAAAATAACCCGTCATAATTCGCTAAAAACTTGAAATATGTGAGGATAAAACCGCGCCGATCAAGGTTCCTTAAGAAGTCACACAAACATGCCATAGCTTGGAAATTTCTTTCTGATATAATGGGATATATCCAAAGTTTTGCAGCCCCCTAATATTTTGATGGATGAAAATGCCAAACCTTTAGTTCAACATCAGAGAAGAGTTAACCCGTAACCGCTAAAATCCCATGAAGTATTAAGCAAAGAAGTTATCAAACTTCTGTGATGCCGGGTAATATAACCCTATCTCGACATGACTCTGACAGTCCCTAGGTAAGCCCGGTTCATTGTGGTCCCTAAGAAGGGAGGCATAACCGTGGTACCAAATGAAGTAAAATAAATTAATACCCACTAGGTGGTTAACGGATGGCGAGTTTTGCGATCGTATTACCGAAAACTCTATGATGCATACTCGTAAAGACCGATTATCCCGTTGCCATTTATGGATCAGATGCTTGAAGCTTAGCCCAGAAATGGAGTACTATTGCTTTTTGGACGGATCTTCCAGCTACATCAGACCCAATTGACCCACTTGATCAAGAGACGACTACCTTCACCTCCCTTAGACGTAAAAGACATTGCCTATCGTGAATTCGTGTTTCGGTTGGTTGGGTGTCGTTGTGGATGGTTCGTGTTGTTTTGTGTTCGTGTCGTCTCCAAGTCGTGTGTTCGTAGTAAAGTGTTGATATATTGATGGAATTTGTTAACAGGGATTGCGCATGCCCTTTTGGGTTATGCAATGAACCGGCACGTTCCAAAGGTGTAATGGTTGCCAAAATCTTTCACGATATATTGGAAAAAACCATGGAATCTTCATGGATGATTTCTTGTATTTCGTGATTCTTTCTCCTCTTTTTGCCTTTCCCATTAGACCAAAATGCTCCAAAAGTTGTGAAGACATCAATCTATGCTAAATTGGAAAATGCCACTTATGGTCAAGGATGAATCAGTCCTTGGCCATAAGATTTCTTTCTAATTCCGGGATTGAGTTGATAAAATCAAAAGTTGATGTCATGTGCAAAATTACCTCATCCCACTACCAGTGAAGGGTATTATCGCATTTTCTCGTCACGCCGAATTCTAACCGACATTTAACAGGATTTTTCCAAAATCGCCCGGACTATGACCCAACCTCCTTGAAAAAGAAACTCCGTTTAATCTTCTCGTAGGAAATGCAACGAAGCATTGAAACCCTTCAGATGAAGTTAACCCAGCTGTCACCAATTCTAGTTGCTTCCCGATAGAGACTTGCCCTCGAAATCATGTGTGCACAAGTGAGTTTGCTGTTTGGGGCAGTGTAAGCCTCAATTTATTGAGGTCGAAAAAGGAAGTTTCGGTCACTCTACGATGACTTCGGTCTTTAATCAAGTTAATGTTGAAATAGAATATTATCGGGAATCGGCTCGATAGTTAATCTAATATTGTATTGTTTCGGGTTTAAAATCCAGCAAAACCCGAGCCGAGTCCTAGTTAAAATATCCCCTTGCGTCACATTTATGTGTCAGGGTATATATAAAGATATTTTCTTCTTAGAAAATATCTTCATATATATCTAATCTCTCTCATAATTCTCCTAATCTCACAAATATCTTTTTTCTAATAAATCTTTTTTTCTCTCATCTCTCTCTCTCTTTTCTCTCTCTCAAAACCATCACCTCTCTTTCTCATTTTCTTGATTCGATCCGTGTGGTTCGGCATATGAAGTGTTAGACGAGTTCCTACATGCAGTCCTAGGGCAACGTAAGACCAAGCACTTCCAACCGATACACTATGCGAGCAAAGAATTACTTGCCGTAGTGTATGCTTTCGAGAAATTCCGGCCATATCTTGTCTTGTCCAAAAGCATAGTGTATACGGACCATTCGGCTCTCAAGTACCTGCTTGCTAAGCAGGATGCTAAGCCAAGATTGCTCCGGTGGATTTTGCTGCTCCAAGAATTTGATGTCGTTATCCGTGATAAAAAAGGAGCAGAAAATCTCGCCGCCGACCACCTTTCTAGACTTGAAAATCCCCATCAAAGTGAGCTCGAGAAAAAGGAAATTACGGAAACATTTCCTCTCGAGACACTTAGGATGGTTACCTTTCGTGGTGATGATAATGCCCCGTGGTTTGCCGATTTTGCAAATTCCATGCGAGGAATTTTGTGATCAAAGGAATGTCGTCCCAGCAAAAAAGAAAGTTTTTCAAAGACGTCAAACACTACTTTTGGGATGACCCCTTCTTGTTTAAGATATGTGCGGATCAAGTGATCCGGCGGTGTGTGCACGGCAAGGAAGCTTTCGACATCCTCGAAGCTTGCCACAATGGACCCACGGGGGGACATCATGGTGCAAATCTCACCGCCAAAAAGGTCTTTGATGCCGGTTTCTTCTGGCCCACGATTTACAAAGATGCCCACGAGTTGGTTAAAAACTGCGACTCGTGCCAGCGTCAAGGAAAAATTTCACAACGTGATGAGATGCCTCAAAATTCCATCCAAGTTTGTGAAATCTTTGACGTTTGGGGCATTGACTTCATGGGGCCGTTCCCGTCTTCAAGAGGGAACAAATATATACTCGTGGCCGTCGATTACTTATCGAAATGGGTTGAAGCAAAAGCGCTCCCCACCAACGATGCCCGAGTTGTTTGCAAATTTCTCAAATCTCTCTTCGCCAGATTCGGTGCCCCTCGTGCAATCATAAGTGATCGCGATATTTGCAATGACCAATTTGCAAAGGTCATGCTTAAATACGGAGTCACTCATCGTCTCTCCACCGCATATCACCCACAAACAAGTGGGCAGGTTGAGGTATCCAATCGTGGTTTGAAAAGAATTCTTAAAAGGACCATAGGCAAAAACCGTGCCTCTTGGTCGGATAAACTAGATGACGCACTTTGGGCCTTCCGCACAGCTTACAAAACACCCATCGGGTGTACTCCATACAAGCTAGTGTACGGGAAGGCATGTCATCTTCCGATTGAGCTCGAGCACAAAGCCTATTGGGCTTTAAAGCATGCAAACTTTGACCTAATGACCGCGGGCGATCACCAGAAGATTCAATTCAATGAGCTAAATGAACTTCGTGATCATGCCTATGAAAACTCTTTGATCTATAAAGAGAAAACAAAGAGAATCCATGACTCCAAGATCAAAAATCGCGTTTTCAACGTCGGTGATCGAGTCCTCCTCTTTAACTCTAGATTGAAGATTTTCTCGGGCAAGCTTAAGACCCGCTGGAGTGGACCATTCACTGTAACCCAAGTTTTTCCATATGGCACTGTCGAGTTATCCCAAAACTCTGGGCCAAATTTTAAAGTGAATGGTCATCGTTTGAAGCACTACTTTGGAGGGGACGTACCACAATTGGTAGTCCCGGATCTCCAGACATTCCCCATGGACCAATAAATTCGGGGACGGCGGGGATTAGGTCAGGCTTAGTGACCCTAAACAAGCGCTTCATGGGAGGCACCCCATGCTTATCCTTCTATTTTCTTTCTTATTTCTATTGTGATGTGAGGAGGCTTGTACTCTTCCAATTTCTTGTTGTTTTTGCTTGTGATTTTTATAGGATTGACCTAAAATTTTCTAAAGACTCTCGTGTTTGGTGTTTTGTCCCGGTCCACTCGAGCTTCCTAGCCTTTGCTTACCATTAGTTTGGGGAAATCCAATATCTTAATCTTATCGACTAACGTTTATCTTTAAGCATACTTAATAAACGGCTTAGGATTTACGTAGAGACCCTTCTTAAAACATTGAGGACAATGTTTAATTCTAGTATGGGGGGGGATCTATCGATTTGATTATGCCTGCAGCCGTTGTTCTCACGTACCCCGTTTTCCCACAAAAATTTAAAAATTTTCAAAAATAAAATAAGTGTTTTGTCACAATTTTGACTTTCCTACTGGGTAGAATAAGAATAAATTTTGACTCGATCGAGCGTGTTGAGCTCTAGCTTGTTCCTTAACTTTTAGGCTAAGCGTTCGCGGATTTTCGCGAAGAATGAAATATGATAGAATTGATTATGAGTTGGATGCTAAACAAGGATTAGTTGGAAATCTTAAGAGCTCATGTATGTAATTTGTGGCTTTTTCTCCCATAAGCTCCTAACCGGACTAATCATACGTGCTATTTTTGGAGATTAAACTTAAATCAACAATTTTTTATGTAATATATAGCAAAAATTTTAGTCTTAGTTCAATCTTATACTTGAATTTTTCAAAAAGAAGACTTCTCTATATAAAATACAAAATATATATAAAAAAAATGATGAAAAATGAAAAAATATAATAAAATCTGTGGGCTGATAAAAGTTTACTGCCTCTTGCCGACTCATAACCGATGTGGTAGTCTTCTAAAGAAAGCCCATAGTAAGAATAAAAATCCGAGAATGTTAAAAAAAAGTTTTGTGCATCTTGCCGCGTCACAACGTTGTTGCAGCAATTCTAAAAGGTCGAGTGTTTACAATTGCATATATGTAATTTTGGGGGGTTTTTTATTATGTTTGGAATTTAATTAATAGATATCTTTTTGTTACATTTAAATATGCTTTTGAACTTTGACTATTTTATTTTAAGTTTTTGATGTATATTACGGGGAAAACTTGTAGAATTTTTGAAACTAAGGTCTGGATGTTCCGATACTAGTCTTGTGGGGTGTCAAAAGCTTGGGCACTTAGTCGCTAAGGTTGGGAAATGTGCCGAGACGAACAGTCGCTACATGGGATGATCTCGCCTTTTCAAACTCATATTCTCGGGTAGATCGTGAGCATAGTATTTTTGCCATAACGTTGATCCATGGTTGTGATTCAAATTGCAAAGTCACCTAAGTTAATAATAATTGTCGGAAGTTGAAAGTTCACAAAATTGCAAATAGAGTAGTGTTAGCATCTTATCTGTATAATTAGCGGTGATTTCGTTTTTAGCTGGTTTGGAGCAAGTGAAAAGTTCAAGGACGATGAATTTATCCCTATTTGGGGGCATTCCTCGGTTCGTAATGCATCTTATCTATGATCTCAAAGGTTATGAAATAATGTAAGTCAGAAATTTTCTAGGTAATTCGCTAGAAATTTATATATATATACGATATTATATTTTTATATATTTATATATATGCAAGGTTGGGATGTGCCGAGACGAAAGTCGCTACATGGGATGATCTCGCCTTCAAACTCATTATTCTCGGGTGGAACGTGAAGCATAGTATTTTGCAAAACGTTGATCCATGGTTGAAATTCAAAATAGCACATTCACCTAAGATATAATAATTGTCGGGAGTGAAAAGTTCACAAATTGCAAATATGAGTAGTGTTAGCATCTTAACTGATATTTAGCGGTGATTTCGTTTTAAGCTTGGTTTGGAGCAAGTGAAAAGTCAGGGACGATGAATTTATCCTCTTTGGGGCATTCTCGGATCGTAATGCATCTTGTTCTATGATCCCTAACGGTTATGGAAATAATGAAAGTCGGAATATTCTAGGTAATTGCTAGAATATATATATATATATATATATATATATATATATATATATATATATATTATATTTTATACTATAATATATATATCATATATATTACATATATATACATTATACTATACATACTTTATAACATACATATATATATACATTCTTTTATATATATATACATATATATAAATGGGAACGTTTTGATAAATGGGGAAATGGGGTGTTTGAAAGGCTTGTGATTTACTTAATCTCCCCACAAAAGACTTGCTACTTTCCAAAGTTTAGTTTGGGGTAGTGTTTGAGGTATTTAGTTTTTAGGTATACTAATATTGCGTGAGGACTCGACAAATACGTAGGTTTGGGAATTTTTGATATGTGAGCGAAATCAATATCATTTTTTTATATCAAAAATGACCTCAAATGATTTAAAAATTGTGCAAATTATGCTTGTATATTGCTTGTTTTGTTATTTGTGATGTGTAGGTACGGATATTGCAAATATCACAAGAAAACAGTCAAAGCCAAACAAATACGGACACAGGAACGGATAGAGTGCACAAGAGCCGGAAGTTTCTAGCAAAAGGTCATCAAAAGTCAACCATTGGTCAACCATTGGTCAACTCACAAAAGACAAAATCCTCAAAATACCCAAATGCCCTTATTGTTAACTCATTTTCATCAAAAGTCCCTAAACCCTAACACCGTTATCTCCTTTTTATTAAAAAGATAACGGTCGTTATCTCTTATAACTATAAAACCATTTAACTAAAACGTGGCCCAACCCTTTTATAAACCCGGGCCCAAGCCATCCCTTTACCCCCGAGTCAACCAAAGTTATAAAAAGAAAAGAAAAGAAGCGCGGGAAAACCCGTTTTTACTATTCATCATCTTTTTCATTTTACCATGCATCAAAAAACAAGGGTTTGTCTCAAATTGGCTTCGTGGAACAAAGATTCGAGTACTAAACCACAGCTCAGCAAAGAAACGTCACCTCAAGAGCTTCTATTGGTCCATTTACACAAAGGGAATGACACGTTAGAAGCAAACAAACACACCAAATAATGGGAAATTTACACTAAATCCAACGCAAAAGAAACACAAAGCCTCTGACACAAGGAATGCCACGCTGGCAATCATGTGTTGCACCACTTATTGATCAAACGGCCTAGAATGAGGATCAAATGATTGCAAGAAATAGACGCATGAGATTAAAAGATCAAGAGGAGCATTTGAGACCTGGAAGCTTCTTCTCAATCCTATAAATAAAAGGGCACCCTCACTCACAAAAAGATCGAGGAGTAGTAGTTTTTAGCAGCTTAGTGTAGCTTTTAAATTTAGCAAATGTAATTTTCAATGATTGTTTTTCAGTTCATTGTATCTCATTTTCAAGTTGTAATCAGTTTTTCTATTAATAAAAAGTTATGTTTACTCATAATTCAAAATATTTTATTTATTTTATGCAAAATTGTTTATTTAGCATCTATTTGTCTCACTTAAGCTCAATTAAGCTCTTAAATCTATCATAAATGCTAGTGGATTGCTTAGTAAACCATCCAAAGCTTTACTGAGCTTTACTCAAACAAATTCACCCCCTAAATTTACCTAAGTTTTGGAAAAGGATGATAAGCCAATTATGGATGGGCTTATAGACTTACTGGCTTGTTTATAACAAGCCAGAGCTTATTGATTAGCTCTTAGAGCTTTATTATCCCTGTTTTGTGCAAAGGGATTAAGGTACATTTCATTTCTCTCTTTTAAGCTTACTTTATATGCTTATTGTTTATCTGCTTATTCTACTGCTTTAATATTAGCTTAATGTTGCTTACCACTAGTGTTTAATGCTTATTGTACTTAGTTTGTAGTTTAAATTTCATTTTAATAGCTTTTGATATTAAAAACATGTCACTAATCAAACCAAAAATATAGCATAATGAATATTTGCTTATTGATTATACTTATTTGAATGTGAAATCTTTTCATTAGGTTCTTATTTTAGCGCTTTTTATAATCTGGTATGAGAATTTGAATCTTTAATCATATAATTTATAAGTTGAAAATGAGGTCAAGAGAATTAAAGGGGTGTTTGGCTAATGACAACACTAACTTGAGTTAGTGCTGTCAAAGGTTTTGTAGTCTTTTAAATCAATTTTGATTTCCAATTTGAGGTTTATAAAGCAAGAATTTAAAGTTTTTTTTAGCTTATATTAGGTTTTAAGCAATCTATTAGTTAGTTGTTTGAATCTGAGGTTTTAGTATTAGATATAAATTTCTATCTTAAGTTAGTTTTAGCTGGGAGTTTGTCTTTAAATTTTGCTTTTAGTAAGTTGTTTTAGAATGTTAGAAGCAAAGCTTAAGCCTGCATTGTTGTTTTTGAGTATTTGCCAAAAATTTGTCTTATTGGTTAAAGTGTTGTATAATTTGAGAAGTGCTTTTCAAATGCTTATTGTTGCTTATTGTGAATTTCAAAATGCTTTTTGATTATTGCTACATGTTCTTTGAGTTTCATATTTAATATGTTTGAAGGTTAAAAGTTTATAAGGTTCTATTTGTGTGCTTATTTTTAAGCTCAAAAGTAGTGATTTGTTAATATTGTGAAAATTTTCTAAGTGTTGAGAAATGAACAAACAGTTTTTTCATTAAGCTTTTTAAGGGCTTATTTGTGTTTCAAACTCCTATTTGATTTTTGATTGTTGTAGCTTATTTGTACGAAATTTTTAGTGGGTATAACTCATTAAGCAGAGAGGAGCCATCTTTGAGCCTTATTTTTAAGTAAAATGTGATCTTTTGTTTGTGCTTGTTGTTTTGTGCCATTTGCTCTATTTGGCTTATTTGTGCTTATTGCTTTTATTTCCTAGCTTATTTAGGATTAGTATAGCTTATTAGTTTAGTGTAAGCCCACTTTAGCTTATTCCTCTTAGGTTAGAGCTTATTATAGCTTATTTGCATCTTAGAGTAAAATTTTTATGTTTTATAGCTTTTAAGTAATCTGTCTGTTTTAGCTTATTGTAGCTTAAGTTCTTTGCTTATTTTTGCTTGTTTATTCTTATTAGGTATAGTTGAATATCTGTGATAGCTTATTTCTCTTTTAGGATTGCTTATTAGTGCTTTAAAAGTCCCTACAGTTAATGTGATTTGGAATTAAGAGTTAAGTTTATTCTGTCATCTTAAGTGCTTATTATTTTTTTAGTGCGTATTGTGGTTTTAAAATTAGTTGTTTTTCATAAAGTTGCTTATTTTTTTAGTGTTCTATAAAAGTTGTAAAAAATGCAAAAATAAAAACACTTGGGATAGTGGGAAGCCCCAGGTGAGCAAGACTCGAACCCGGGATCTCTACCACCATCGACCAAGCGTTTTTACCCAACACACTCAACCATTGTGCTACATTATAAAAAAAGTCATTCTTTGCACTTATTATTGTTTTATTACCTTTTTAACCCATTATGCTTATAATGCCGTTTTGATTTTTTAACAGTTATATTTATGGATAAAGCTGTTTTGCCTAGCTTTTTTTCTTAGGATTGTCATAGTTTAAGCAATTTTTCAGAATTTTTTCACATTTTTTATAAAACGTTTAGTATTTTTTTATATTTAATTTTCATTTAAATCGTTTTTAATTCATAAAAAATTATAAAAAAGTCAAAAAAATATAAATTTTTTTAGAAAATTTTCTTTTAACATTTAGAACCTAGGAAAATTAGATTTTCTTTTGTAGGGTTAAATTGCCGAAATTTCGTTTTTTTAAAGAAAACCACCCCCCCGGATTGAATCCCGTCACGTTTTTTGTGTTTCTAGCTCAAATCTTTCTGTTTATTGGTCTAGTTTTCTTTATTCTAGCTTTTTAGTTAATTAAAACTTATAAAAACCAAAAAGATCATTGTAGGACTTAATTTTGTTAAATTAGAGTTTTTAGGTCCCATTTTGGATTCCCGTTTTGCGTTTTTAGTTAAAATTTGTCTTCCCTTATGTGTTTTTAAGTTTTTGCCTTATTTTTCTCGTAGTTTTAGAAAACCAATATCAATCTTATCCCATTTAAGCATCGATTCTCAAAACGACTCTCAACTTTCAATTGCATTCCTCGTTGGGGATAACGACCCGGGAATCATACTCCCGGATTACTATAATTGTGATTTTTTTTATTCCTACCCTCTTATCTTTATATATTATATATTATAAGTATATCTTATATTTATATTTATATATTATATATTATAAAAAAGGTGTAGATCAATCAGAAGTGATCAATCATCCATTGAGTTATGCACTTACTGCTATTGCCGATGTTCCAGTTGTGTACTTATAATAGTTTTGAAAAACAGTACACAAGGTGCCTGATACTGAGGACACTATCATATTCAAGCTAGATAGTCAAGAGATGATTTACATTGTTGATATGTTTCGTGATACTCTTCAACTGCCAGTGGAAACTCTATATAATCCATTCATAGCACCAGTCAACATCGAGATTATTGAATCATTCATGAAAAGTGTTGGCTATCAAGGTGTTGTTGACAAAGTAAGTGCCTTCTTTACGAAGAATCTTGCTCAACCATGGCAGACAATGTTCAAGGTGTTCAACCGTGGCTTAACCACAAGAACATCTGGGCATGATCAAACCAAAATCAACATTCTTCAGTTATTTCATGTTGTGGTCAACCACACGAATGTTGATTATGATGCTCTTATCTGGTGGGATTTCATGAATAATGTATTCCAAAAGAAGGTTGTAATTCAGTACCTTCGCTTCACCAAGCTCATAATTACTGATTTTATGAAGAAATTTCCAGACATTTCTCTGAGATTAGAAGAAGATTATCATTCTATCAAGGATGATATTCCATTGGTGAGTGTGTATACAACTGGAAATGTGCAAGTTCGAGGGATGCTGATTCCAAATGCATTCTTGACTGAGGAGATCCGTGACACTGATGACTACAAGAAGTATGAGATAGTGTTTCTTAATGTAGTTGTTCCAATGAATCAACCGCAACTGGTTGTTTCTACCCAAGGAACGCATAGGTCTACACCTAGAGCACATAGGACACCTACCCTTACTGCTGCTAGTCCTCAAGGGAAGAAGAGGAAGCAAAGTGTTGGAGAGACAAGTTCACCACAAAAATCACTAAAAGTAACTACCAAACAGAAATGGTCAAAGGAGAAAAAGATGTCAAATCATACGCTGATAAGTTTGCTGCTTCAATGCTTCATGATGATGTTGATGATTCTGGAGATAGGATAAAGCCCGGGAGTCATAAGGAACATCTAAAATTTGTTGATGATGATGATGATGACAATGAGGAAGAGAAGACAGATGAGAAGAAAGATGATGAGATGGGTAGTTTGGATATTAGGACTGAGAAGATGCAGACACCAATTCCTACACCACCTAGATCCCCTAGGATAATCTTATCTTCGGATAAGAATATTGCTCAGGAATTGACGAATATTGTATCACTCTTAACTGCCACTACATCTAACGATCTACACAAGACAAGATGCATTTCCAGCAAGTATAGTCATCTTCTAGGAGCGCTTCGCATGATGTGCAGGCTTCAAGGATATAAGATCAAGGACATGGAACGTAAATGTATAACAACTGACAAATTCTGGAAAGTTCATGGAAAAGTTAATCAAATTCTTTGTAAAACCCTAAAATCAGAACAAGTGCAAAATTACCAAAATGCCCCTAATGTCAGAAAATTTAATAAAAGCATGAATAAAATTCAATCAAGTGTTTTTAAATTATAAAATACATAATGTGTAAGTATTAAATTTATATAAAGATTAAAATATCTTATTATTATGCATGTAACAAATATTATTTCATTTATTTATGCATTTTGCCGATTTATTATATGTTATTAATTATATTTTACATTTAAAATTATAAAATAAAATAGGGAAATTTTAAAATTATTTTTATGGCATTATTTTTTTGGGATTTCTATCCCTAGAAAAATACCCAAAATCTCGGCATTTTTATGTTGTATATCCTTATTATTATAATTTTCATTTGTATATTAGTTCTTAAAATCCATTTCCAAAACCCTAAACAATTAAGTGGCGATTCAATAATTTTTTCGAGGGCAAGGAACGATTTTTCTAGGTTCTTAGGATACAAGGCGCTAAGAAAATTAATTTATTCCATTGGTTTGAAAGCTTGATACGATTTATGGTGTTCATTTTGATTTGAAAATACCTAGCCGAAAGCAATTATTCATAAATTCATCCCATAATTATCTCAAGGTTTTTTATAACTCTTTTTACAATATATTCAGCTGTTATGTTTCATGAGAAAAGTTCCCATGCACGTTTATTTTGATTTATTATGCCTATCTTAAACATGATCTTAAACCTAAATAAATTGTAGAATTGTATTCGGCTCTTAAATAAAATTTATAATTTCGATTTTATAATTTTTATGACTATGTATATATCATGTATGACCTAGACTAATTGTTAGAAATAAATTGTATAATCAGATTTAGATAATTATTTGTGGAAATTTCTAATCTTGTCGATTTGATTTATGAAAGAAATGAAGGAATAAATTGAAATCGAATTAGGGTTGGGGGTTTTTATTTTTTTCCCTGGTCCCATACATGCTAATGAATGTATAAAAATTATGTAATTATTGGGGAAAATTTTAATTAGGGTTTTGTGCATTTATTGGTTACCCGATTTGTGTTTTAAAAGTATAAGGGGGTGTTTTGTAATTTCTGAAACTTTGGGGCTGATTATGGCATGTTAATATAATGTTTAGATTCTGTGGAAAAATAGTAGATGAGGTATGAATTGTCATTTGATAATTGTTATGGGTTAAACATGATTTATTATTATATAATATATATATAATTCGAATTGTATTTATAACTGTGGACTAAAAGTTGTAAAATTATGTAAAGTACAAGGTATGATCAATAATTAAAGTATTAAAGTATGAAAAAATCCATATTTGATTATTATAAAGGGCTTGTGTTGCTAAATGGATAATTAATGATTATTGTTTAATTAAAATTAATAATACTAAAAGGACTAATTACGTAAAATATGGTAAGATCAAGGATTTGGGATTGTAAATTACAGAAATAGAAAAACTACTAATTACAGAAAACTTGCTATTTATGGAAAACTTACTTTTTATAGAAACCTGCGAAGTTATAGAATCCGCTATTTATAGAAACCCTGCTATTTATAGAAACATGCTATTTTTGAAAGTCTTTTTTTTGGGAAGTTTAATTATGGAAAATACTGATTAAATCAGGAAGAAAGTTATCCATTTAGGGAGTTAATTAGGAAAGTCTATTTTTGGGTGTACTATAATAGAAGTGCATTTTTGGAAAGTTGCCCAATTTAACAAGAATACTATCAGGAAATATATTATTCATGGACATATGTTAATCATGGAACGTCTATTTAAAGGAATCATGCTAATTATAGAAGGTTACCTAAAATATAGAAAGTTACTAAAATAGAAAGTTACTAAAAAAGAAAGTTGCTCTTAAATAGAAAAGTTGCTAAAAATAGAAGTTGCTAAAATGGAATGTACTTAATTCATGAACAAGTAAACTTATATATGCCCTTTAACATGGCTAGATCGCATTAAGCTAGGAGTAGCTTCCATTTCTTATCCATCTCTTCCGTTAATGATGGACATAGGTACGGATATTCGTCTTTCAGTAAGGACATTCTTTCTTTTCATGATTCATCCCAGAATGCTATGCTTCACATATTTTTATGTCTTTGCCATGATCCTTTACAATGGTTTGGATTTATGACTTATTCTATTGCCCGAGCTATATATACGCATGACCATGATTTACATGACTTTACCTCATAGTCATAGGGTACCTATGAACGTGACACATGAGGACACTGTGTCACGGAATCTTTCGACGTTGAGTTGATTTCATGCGGCGTCCCTTTTCATGTTATCCAGATTATATTCTTGTTGGCCATTATTTTTCAGGGGCGTATTAGGTGCATCCTAGTTTACTTGTTTTACACGTTCTGGTGATTGCGTTGGTGTGTTGCTCTAACTTCCATCACTTTGGAGCTGATCCCTTCCCAACCATAGTATTATAAGTGGTCACCCCTCCTTATTAAATGTTAGGCATCCACTCATTATATGCATGTTTTCACGACTTTTTTTATGACTTGTATGATTATATGAGCTGTGGGATATCCTTATTTTTTATGTTTATACTATTCCATGGGTATCTCATGTTCATCTCTGTATACGTTTACCATGTATTACTTGTTTTTTCCCACCTATTCCTTAATGACGCATTCTCTAGGTTTACCCTCATGACACTCATGATATTTACGCTGCTTCTATTTATTATCTAGGATTCTACTTATTACTTACAGTGTTATTGTGTGTATTCCGTTAATGAGTCGTTATGCTATGCCGTATTTTCTTTCTTTCCTTATACGGGCAGGTTTCATAGAGGAGCTTGGGCTTGAGTGTGTGTGTGATTAGAGAAGTGACCATTTAGCTTCCTTGCTTTTTATCGACAGACATTTGATGTGCTATACTATCTTGGACACATGTTTTAGTCCTTTAGAACTTCTTTAGTTATTACATGTTGATCTCATAAGCGGGAGCCGATGTTGATTCCGGCTTTCCACTTTGTTATTTTATTATATTTATGACTTTATGCCTTTATTATGATTTGATATTGAAACCATGATTATGTCGTTTCGGCCTACTCTCTGGAGCGGGTTTGGGTCGTTTCATTATGGTATCAGAGTCAGGCTTCCGGACCTGTAGGCTCTTAAAAAAAAAATAGATTGCACTGTGAGGATTGGGTAGACATTAGGTTCCTTTAGAATCGACGTTTATCTTCTGTCGCGTTTTGACCTTTTAACCGTTTAATCATTAAACCCTTTTTGCAAATGTCAGATGGTGTTCAAACTCGTAAACGATGTGAACTCGCTGCGGGGTCACCCGTTCAGGCAGCCGTGGACTGCCATGCTCCACAGATTCGCTAGCAGGTTCGCGAAGAATACCGCGCTGGTGCTTCGGGTGGTAATCCTCCAACCAGTCATATTCATACTTGGCTTGAGCGTTTCAATAAGCAGAAACCCCATTCGTTCGAGATGCAGTAGCCCCTGTTGATGCTGAGAATTGGATCTCCCATATGGAGAAGATCTTCGACGTGATGGATTGTAATGATGCTTTTAAGACCAGATTGGATGTGTATAAGTTTGAGGGTGACGCGTTGGATTGGTGGAAGGCCTATAAGCAGGCCAAAAGAGGAGATGTGTGGGTCCTTACTTTGACTTGGGCAGCTTTCAACAGAGCTTGTTCTTTCTTCAGTGTTTTCCCTCGAGCCGAGCAAGAGCAACTTGAAGAGGGAGTACCATTCATCCGCCCATGGGCGAAGTGAAAAATAGTACTTTGGATTACATGCTGCGTTTCCCCCCCTCCCGCCTAGCTGGTTTTCCTTGGTATGCCTGTGACAATGCAGTAGTTCAGGCGAGAATTTTCGTTGGGGCCTTATAAGTCAATCCTCGACCATGTTCATGTGTTTACAGTTTCGGATGTTGGCTCAGGTTGCGGATGGCTGCACTTCCACTTGGAAAATCCTTCGTGACAGGGATGACTATGATAGGTTCCGAACGTTCAACAAAAGAAGGCCATCGAGTGGAGACCGTTATCACCCTTACAGTCAACAGGGTAGTCACAGGAGTCACGGTCAGAGTGATGACCGACAGAGATCCGACAGGCAGGGATCTGACAGGACAGGAGCACGTGGTTGTAACTAACGCAATAACTATAAACAGCTTACACTCTCGTGAGACAACAAAGGAATTTTGGTGCTGGACGCGACCAAAGGAACAGAGGCCAGCAATCCCACCGATCTACCAACTCGGGTAAATCATTTGAAATAACAAGTTTATTCTCTATATGTCTCAAAGTTCATGTCTCACGATCTATCATTGAATCAGGTTCCCAGCAGTCCAGGGTACCCTCTGAGGGTTATACTCACCCTGTTTGCAACACATGTGGAAGTAGTACACCCAAGGAGAGTGTGTCGTGCATGCTGGTACTTGCTTCAAATGTGGGCCGGCTGGTCATCTTCAGCGGGACTGAAGAGGTACATGGGTGCTAGTTGTCTGGTCATGCTGACAAGAAGCCAGACGCTTTAGGCCGTGTTTTTCGACTTACTCTGGATCAGGACGCTATACTTCATGTACCATTACTGGTGATTATTTTTTATTCGGAGCTGCTGTGTGTGTGTGTGTTTTATTTGATACGGGTAGCGACACTTTCTTTCTTTTTTCTTCTTTTTTTTTATTGTTTTTTATTTTTTTGTGATATCTACCAAGTTTGCCTCATGTTTTTCTATGACACTTTATTACTTGATCATGTATTATGTTTATCCACGCCATGAAAGACCTCCGCACGCATTACCATGTTATAGGAGATCTTCCTCTACAGTTTGGATGACAAGAGACGTTCAGTTAATGCACTTCCCTTGGATATGTGTGAATTGAACTCGAAAATATGGGTATGTACTGCGTTTAGCAGCACACCGTGCTATGATTGATGTCATTCCCGTCGTGAATATATTCGGCGATATTCATCTCCTGAATATATTTTCATGGTTTCTTACCGGAAAATCTATGAAGATAATTTCAACGATTTAAAAGAACGTACCTTACTATCGCATGGATATGAAGGTTTCCTGTGTACCACATTCATGACCCGACTTCTGTCGTTTTGCTATTCCATGAATCAGCGAATTGTTTTCGAATTTCGGACGTATTTCCGGAGGAAACTTCCAGGAATACATCCTATTCGCGAGGTTGAGTTTAACATTGAGCTTATTCCCGGAGCTGAGCTATCTCAAAAGATCCTTATCGCATGGCATCCGATTTGAGGTTAAAGAGAGTTGAAGTGATCAATTACAGGAATTGTTGGAGCGAGGTTTTATTCCGCCCGAGTGTAATCGCCATGGAGTGGCACCGTTTTGTTTGTCAAGAAGAAGGCGGCAGATGAGAATTATGGTATCCAGGTCTTACGTGAATTGAACAAGATCACATTGTTTTCGTTATCCCTCCCACGTATCGAGGATCTTATTGATCGTGTGTCAGAGACGCTAAATATTTTTCCAAGATTTGATATTTCGATCTGGTTATCAAATTCAGTTGTGAGTGAAAGAGCAGGACATTTCTAAAGACTGCTTTTCGCAAAGAGGTTATGGTCATTATGAATTCTTGGGTTATGCCGCTTTTGGTCTATGAATGCTCCAGCTGTATTTATGGATTTGATGATCGAGTTTTTCATAAACTTTTTTGACAGTTTCGTTTTCGTGTTCATTGAATGATATTCTGGTGTCTATATTAGTTAGGAGGAACCACGAGTGCTCCACACGCCACTGTGCTACAGTTTTTAACGTCAAGAGTAATTATATGCCATGTTTTACCAAGTGCGAATTTTGGTGAGTAAGGTGGAATTTCAGGGTCACCAATTGTTTCAGCAGAAGGGAATCACTATGGATCAGGCGAAGGTTGTGGCTATACTCAAAATCGGCTTAAGGGGACCGACGTCTGTGACGAGTACGGAGTTTTCTTGCGATAGCAGGTTATTACGCAGATTGTAGAGGGTTTCGCTCACGTTTAGCCTTACCCCTAACCAGACGCTTATGCGAAAAAGGTGAGAAGTTTGTATGAAGAAGAGCGAGTAAAATATAAGAGCTTTGAAGAACTTATATGCAACGTTTTTTGGTTTCCGTCGCCTTTCTTCCTATTCCATCTGGTTCTGGTGAATTTTCAGATTTACAGGTGATGCTTCTCGTAGGGGTCTTGGTTGTTACTCATGCAGCATGGGAAGTGATTGCCTATGCCTCTAGACAATTATAGGCACTTAGAGGTGAACTATCCTACTACATGATCTAGAGTTAGGAAGCGTTGTCTTCGCCTCTCAAAATTTGGAGTCATTATCTTTTGGCGAGTCGTGTGATTTTTTTATCAGATCATTAGAGCCTTAAGTATATCTTTCACGCAGCGAGAATTATAATATGAGACTAGAGCGTTGGGTTGGAGTTATTGAAAGGATTTTGGATCGCAAACATTCCGGTACCATCCGGGTAAAGCAAATGTGGTGGCTGATGCTTTGAGCTAGGAAGTCGGGTATGGTAGCTGTATCAATGTGGAAGAAGGAGATTATTCGTGACCTGAGCGTTTAGATATTCGTATTATGTGTTCGGTGGACAGATGGTTTCTGTGGTCTAGTATGAGGGTTGAGGCCTAACCTAATTTCACAGATCAGACAGCTCAGGAAGGATGACGGAGAAATTTGGGCAATTATTCAGAATATTGATCAGCAGAACCGAGTTTCGCGTTGAGATGCACGATGGCTATTTTATGGCAGGGTACTAAATTTGCGTACCAGAGGATACTACAAAATAACCTTCGAGGAAGCCTTGTATGACTGGGCTCTTAGTTATTCCATTTTTTTTTTCAATCCATCCAGGTTCGACAAAGATGTATCACGATCTCAAGAAACACCTTTGGTGGAGTGGTATGAAACGCGATGTGGCTACGTTTGTGTCAAAGTGTTTAACATGACAGCAGGTTAGATTGAAAACCAACGTGCAAGTGGTTATTGCTAAACGTTAGAGACTTCCTGTTTGGAAGTTTGGGACGAAATTATCCATGGATTTTGTTACCGGGTTTACCACGGACTAAGAGGAGCACGATGTAATCTGGGTTTGTTGTTGGATCGCTGGACTAAATCGGCACATTTTCTCCCTATCCGTAAAGGATTACCACGTTAGTAATATAGCAGAATTTTCCATCAAGAAATTGTCGATTACACGGGTACTACATCAGCGATCGTGTCAGATAGAGATCAGTTTCACGTCTCGTTTCTAGAAGGGTTTACAGAAAGCTTGGGGAACCAGGCTCATGTTTATTTTGGCTTTTCATCCTAAGACCGTCGGACAGTCGGAGCGTACGAATTCAAACCTATTTAGAGGATATGTTACGTTCATGTGCTTTAGAATGGGCAGGAAATTAGGATGACTATATATGTCTAGTGGAGTTTGCCTACAATAACAGTTGGCATGCGAGCATTAAATGCGCTCCTTTTGAAATGTTGTATGGTAGGAAATGTCGTGCTCCTATTTGTTGGGATCAGGTTGGTGAACGTATTCTTGAGGGTCCGGAGATGATTGAGGTGACTAATGAAAAGGTCGCCGTCGCCAGGGAAAAGCTTAAGGATGCACAGACTCGTCAGAAGGTTACGCAACAAGCATCACAGAGCATTAGGAGTTCCAGCCGGGTTGAGCAAGTTTTCTTGAAAGTTTCACCTTACTCGTGGAGTTCAGGCGTTTTGGTTTCAAGGGCAAGCTTAGTTCATAGTTTCATAGGACGATTGAGATTCTGATCGCGGTTGGTGGAGGTTTCCTAGGTTTGCGTTACCTCCTCAGCTATCTTCATGTTCACAATGTGTTTAATGTATCATTAACTCAGAAGGTTACAAGTATTCATCCCTCTTCAGTTCGTCTTTATCCATTCGATCAGATCCGTGAGGACTTATCTTACACGGAAGAGCCTGAGTCTATTCTAGACCGTCAGGACAGAGTCATGAGGAACAAGACGATTCCTTTTGTCAAAATTCTTTGGAGGAATCATCCCGAGCGGGAAGCCACTTGGGAGACCGAGGAGTCTATACGGACTTCTTTATTCATCTATTTCTATCCATGATCTGGTATGTCCTTTTCAGCTGTATCATGTTTCTAATTCGAGGACGAATTATTCTTTTAAGAGGGGAAGAAGTTGTAAAACCCTAAAATCAGAACAAGTGCAAAATTACCAAAATGCCCCTAATGTCAGAAAATTTAATAAAAGCATGAATAAAATTCAATCAAGTGTTATAAATTATAAAAATGACATCATGTGACAAGTATAAAATTTATATAAGATTAAAATATCTTATATTATGCAAGAAAAATAATTATTTCTTATATTTATGCATTTTGCCGAAAATTATTATAAGTTAATTACTTATATTATACAATTAAATATAAAATAAAATAGGGAAATTATGAAATATTTTTAGGCAAAATTAAATCTGATTTTATCCCTTAGAAATACCCAAAATCTCGGCATTTTATGTTGTATATCTTTTTTATACATTTATCATTTGTAAATTATTAAAACCATTTCCAAAACCCTAAACAATTAAAGTGGCGGCTCCATAATTTTTTCAAGGCAAGGAACGATTTTTCTAGGGTTCTTGGGAGTACAAGGGAGCTAATAAAATTATTGGTTCATTGGTTTGAAGCTTGATTCGATTATGGTGTTCTTTTGATTTTCGAAATACTAGCGAACTCAGTAATTCATAAAAAATCAATCCCTTATTATTCAGGTATTTTTATATACTCTTTTACATTATATACATCTTGATATGTTTCATGAGAAAAAGTTTTCCATGCACGTTATTTTGATTTATTAAGCTTAAACATGATCTAAACCCTAAATAATTGCAAGAATTGTATTCGGCTCTAAATAAATTTATACTTTCGATTTTATAATTTTTATGACTTGTATATATCATGTATGAACCAGATAAATTGTTAGAAAAATTGTATAAAAGATTTAGATAATTATTGTGGAATTTCTAATTCTTGCCGATTTTGAATTATGAAAGAAATGAAGGAATAAATTGGAAAACGAATTAGGGTTAGGGTTTTTATATTTTTCCCAGGTCCCATACATGCTAATGAATGTAGAAAAATTATGAAATTATTGGGGAAAATTCTAATTAGGGTTTTGTGCATTTATTGGTTACCCGATTTGTGTTTTAAAAGTATAAGGGGGTGTTTTGTAATTTCTGAAACTTTGGGGCTGATTATGGCATGTTAATATAATGTATAGATTCTGTGAAAAATAAGTAGAAGGGTATAAATTGTCATTTGATAATTGTTATGGGTTAAACATGATTAATTATATATAATATATATATAATTCGAATTGTATTTAAAAAACCAGGGACTTAAAAGGTGTTAAATTATTGAAAAGTACAAGGTATGATCAGTAATTAAAGTATTAAGTATGAAAATACCATATTTGATATTATAAGGGCTTGTGTTGCAAAAATGGATAATTAAAGATTATGTTTAATTAAATTAATACTAAAAGGACTAATTACGTAAATTATGTAAGATCAAGGATTTGGATTGTAAATACAGAAATAGAAACATCTACTTATAGAAACTTGCTATTTATGGGAAACTTACTATTTTAGAAAAAACACCCACCTGCTATTTTTTTGAAAAATGCTAATTTTATTAGAAACCTGATATTTTGTAGAAAAGTCTCTTTGTTTGGGAAGCTTTAAATTATGGATACGAGTATGTAAATCTGGAAAGTTATCGTTTATGGGAAATGGAGTAGTGAGGTTAAGGAAAGTCTGCCCTCCCCTCGCTTACATGTTTGAATACTTACTATAGATGAGAAGCTGCTCGATATTTTTGGAAAGTACCCATATAACATAGAATACTAATCATGAAAACATAAATTAAACATGGAATTAGGTTAATCATGGAAAGTACTAATCAAGGAATCATGCTAATTATAGACAAGTTACTAAAAATAGAAAGTTACTAAAAATAGAAGTTACTAAATATAGTCATCAGGTTTCGCATGTACTCTCGCGTCAGAGAATGTGTTAGCGTAAAGAGATATGTAGAAAGTTTGCTAATAACATGAGATTCCAAGTTAACCTATAATTCCTTGAACAAGTTTCGATCTGTATAGAATTGCCCTTACAATCATGTAGCATCGGGATTAATAGCAGGAGTAGGCTTCCATCTTTGTTATGCCATCTTCTTTAGTTTCCATGCTGGAAGAAAGTGTACGGATATATTCGTCCTTTCTGTAAGGACATTCATTTTGTCCTGTTTCATGATTAATCCCCAGAAACTGATATGCTTGCCCTATTTTTTGTCTTTTCGCCATGTCCTTTTACATGTTTGATTGTCATGACTTATTCTATTGCCCGAGCTATATTTACGCATGACTATGTTTTTACATGACTCTTCCAACCTAAGTCATAGAAGGTACCATAGACGTGACACATGAGGCACTGTGTCCACGCTCTTTCGCGTTGGAGTGGTGATTTTTCTGCGGCGTCCCGTTTTTCATGTTACCAGAGTAGATATTTCATGTTTGGCCATTATTTTACAGGGGCAGTATGGCGTGCATAATATGTTTACATGTTTACTCCTTATGGATGATTGGTTGGTGTGTGCTCTAACATCCCAATCACATTTGGAGCTGATCCCTCACCCAATATTATTTTAAGAGGTCACCACTCTATTACTTGTTGAGGCAGGCCCCTCTATTATATGCATGTATTCACGACATTATTTTTATGACGGTATGTATTTATGAGCTCTCGTGGGCATTCCTTATTATTTATGTTTATACTATCCTTGAATATCGCAGGAATCTCTGACTCTCTCGTTCCATGTATACCATGTTTATTTCCTATTGCCTCATGACGTATTCTCCAGGTTTCCTCATGACACTCATGATCTTTCCGCTGCTTTATATTTATTATCCAGGATTCATACTCTTAGTGTTTCTGGGGTTATATATATTCCGTTCACTGAGCGTTATGCTCAGCCAGTATTTCTTCTCTTCTTATACGGAGGTATCTAGAGGGTCAGATTGGGCCTTGAGCGAAGTGTGTGCTTAGGAAGTGACCATTTAGCTTCTTTCTTTTTATGCAGACACTTTGGATTGTGGCTATTTACTCTTCTTGGGTCCAAATGTTTAAGTCCTTTTAGACTTCATTTTACGCGTTTATTCATGTTGTGATCTCATATTAGGGGAGCCGTTGGTTTGGATTACGGACTTTCCACTTTGGTTATTATTATTCTTTTTATGGTGACTTTATGCCATTGATTATGTCTTCTGATATGACCACAATGCATTATACCGTTTAGGCCTACTCTCCGGAGCGGGTTTGGCGTCGTAACATTCTTCGTGAAAATTTTCAGCGTCAACTTGCTGAAATGAGGACCACATATTGGCTTGATTGAATGAATTTAAAAAAACCATTGTGTTGGACACACATACAGATTTCAAGAGATAGATGATTTTCTAGAGATGCCAGTACCTGCTCTTATTGTTATAGGATTTCGATGCCACAACGCAACCCAGATCATAGGAAGAACTTTTCATAAGCAATAGTTAATCAACATTGTTATAAAAGTCTTACATTCTTACCATAGCTACTTCAAACGATACACTTCTTTATGGATGATCTTCGCGAATTACATTGTATTTAAGAGGAAGAGTAAGTCTAAGGAGAGTTCAGCTAATGATCAGCATTATGGGAGGTTCTGAAAGCGTAAGTTTGAAAAGTCTTGTCCACCTCTAATTACTTTCTTGAAGGGATGGGTGATTCACAACATCATGGATGACAATTCAAGAAGTACAAGAGGCTCCGTCCTAAAGGGGGAAGAAAAGAGTTGATGAATAAAACACTAAGACTTCTAAAATATCAATCGTCTATAAGGGGGTTCTTCGTCAAAAGTTGAACTAATCAGCCAAAGATTCCACACTTATGTATCTAACGCAAAAAGACAAAATCAACAACAGGTATGGGATGCATGGGTAAGAGGAATCAGTTATGATAAAGTGTGTATTTTTTTTATTCATTTTCTTTAAGGTGATTCGCTGAAGATTGAATATACAGCCTTGGAGCTGATTACAGAATTTCATAATGTTGACAGTGTGCTTCCAATATCTTTGACCGTGCAGAATGGTGGGCTACGCTGAGATATGTTGAATAATCAGTTTTGAGAATGCTGTAAAGAGTACACCTAACCATATTAGAAAAGCAATCTAAACTTTTATAGAGAATCTGTCGTTTGGGAAAGACAGATCAAGAGAGAACATAAAGGACGACCACAATACCAAAAGCCTCTTGTTTTTCTTTGGACCTCATAAGGAACTCACAAATGAACCTCATAGGGTAGTTATACTATTATCTATTCTCTTTCATAAGAGAATCGGAAAATACTGAGGAGAAGAAATTATATTCTTTCACTCCACAAGATCACACGCATAACTATTTCTAGAAGTAATTCTTGAAGAAAAGATTAATCGTTGGGTTCCTAAAGAATTCAAGAATTTTATAAAGAACCACGGCTGTTAATATTTAACATTGGAAAGAGGTAAGGACATAGGAGATTATACAAGAAAAAATCGAAGAAAAGCGTCAGAGACAATCCACGAAGACTATTTCTCCAATCACAGATAAAGTTGTCAGATTTTGTTAAGCGATTTCAGAGTTTTTATGTGATGACATTTATGGAATTACATAGTGTATAACACACACAGGGAATAGAAATGGACATTCTTGTATACTAAGCATTCGTGTGGGCTCTTTAATTACCACCGTCATGGATTCTCATGGAGGGGTTCTAGGCTTCTTGTATCTTTTCATACTTTTCATCTTTAATTTTTATCATCTTTTTTTCTCTCCTCTACTATATCTCAAATATTAAATGGTCTATCATGTGGTTTGGGTGCTCCAAAGACAAGGACTCAATAAATTCTTATTTTTTCATTTGGCATCAGTGCTAAGGGTTATTGTTTTTAGGTCTGTTTAATTTATGTCTGGTTGGTCTCTTGGTCTCGAATATGTACCTATTTCAGATCTGTCACAGTTTGTGCGTCTATGTTGTTTTTGTGAGTTCAAGCTTACCACAGCTTATTTTTAAGCTATTTTCGTAGCTTATTTTTTTATGAAAAACCAAGGTTTGAGTTGTCTAGATGAGCTTATTTTGGGTTAGATTATTTTGAGCTTATTCAGTTCTTGTTTGGGTCTGTTTTATATTTTGCTTATTTCGTCCTCTTCAAGCTTATTAATAAGCTTAATGTTTTGACTTATGTCTGTGTCTTATTTGCTCTTTAAATCTGCTTATTTTCTGGGTTAAGATGTGTTCTTCATATCACGGTTTGAGACAAAAGAAAAGGACGTTTTGGGGGTTTTTGCAAAAGACGAACTAGTATCAAGAGTATTTTGCAGTCTGCTTTGAGGCAAATTAAACAGCTTCTTTAGGTCATAAAGTAATCATACCTTTGAGGCGAATTAATCCACCATGCCAAGGCGAATGAGCACCATGACCCAAGGCAATTTTAATCCCTTTTGCTCCCTAAGGCGAGTCTAATCACCAACCAACTGACTGAGTCGCAAATCGGTATTTACCGAGTTGACTGAGTTCCGATCAATGAGTTGACTCCTATGAACTAAAACGCAGGAAATGAGAGAATGAGAAGAGACATACTCAAGTTAAACTACAAACAACAACAATAAACAGAACACGAACAATAATTCAGATTATCAATGTTAACACCATTTAACAACACTATCAATATATTTAACATAGCCCCATCTCACAACAAATCCAATACATCTATTATGGTAAACCATTCACGTCATAAATTTAATACAACAAACGTTCCAATCTCCACAAATTATTAACTCACACTATTTTTCCCGAATCGTTACAAATCATTAACACCACTACACTCTCCATCTTCCAACAACATATAAAACCTAATTTACTATCTCCCAAGACTCAAATAACAAAAATGAAAAGTAATGCATCTCAGATTGTTCTTCTTTGTGTACCTAGAGATCTAGATAGAAGATCTTGCTAAGAGAACTCTATATCCAATCTCATCCATCTGTGACAAGGTCACTCTCTTGTCTTTCAATTTTTTGAACTAATAGACTGAATAAGTAACAAGTGTGTTTCATTTTAATCTTTCTTTCGATTTCAAGACACAACACATAAACAAAAACAAGAACCTACCCGAGACCTCATAGAGATCTTGATGTCGCTGTTCTTCTTTCTTGGTGAATGTTTTACATAAGCAGAAATAATTGAAAAGGCACAAGGTTGATTCTTGGTGTTGTTTGGATTGAAGAAGAAATGATAAGGGTGTTTGTTTTATGTGATTTTGTTTGATAATCAAGTACAATGAAAATGATAATATCTTATTGACATGTGGTTTGATCGTTGGTGTATATAGAGTGATAATGAGAGGATTGATCTCTTTGATAATTGTTTGGATCTGGTGTTTGTATTGAGAGAGAGAGAATAGAGGGGATAGAGGCGGATGAATATCTTCTTTGGATTTGGGTTTGTTGAAATGATCTAATAATTAGGGATTTTAGATATATAGCCCACGTCGAATTATGGATCGGGTATGGGATTTTGGGCTGCATATATTCCATGAATATTGGGCTGGTTGTGTAGTTGAATGATTGGATCTGCTTATGGTGTGTAACTAAAATGAAGGGCTGCATATTAATCATATTGGCCAGTTATGTTTGACAGACGTATAAATGGACCAATAAATTTGTACGTTAATAATTTAGAGCACGCAACAAAGTTTTGCTCCATATTTTTGGTATGCTCTCAAATTATTTTGTATTATTGATTCAATGGGTTAGGTTTGTTCTTATTAAGTTGATAATGGTTAAATTTGAGGTTTAAAATGACAAAGTGACAATTTTTCATCATGAGACCACGATCGATTGTTATAAAGAATCATTGGAACTTAAATTTTAATGGCTAGATTTGGTATGAATTTTTTCTAAGTGACTACGGAGTCGAATAGGAGTATTACGATTTGAGATTGAAGTGGCCTCTTTTCGGAAGGACGTGTACCGTGTACTTATTTTATCTTGAAGTCGGGATTTAGTCATTCATAGTTTGTTGGATGCATGACTTTCAATGATAACTTGCTCGGGCTTAAGAATTTGGATGATTGGGTTATCTAGTTACCAGCAGTCGGGGTGGTTGGTTGAAGACATGGATAACTATCACTTAAAGGAGATATGTTGTAGTTCTCAGTGTCACACGCAGAAGACGTTGTGGATAATCACAAAGGGTGATGAATGTCTCATACTTTGCTTGGTAAGTATTGAGTTTCTCTACACTATTCTTCCAACATTAGTGTAAGCTTAAGTCACAAGAACGGGGAATTCTACTTTAGTTTCAACTTTGGTATATCGGGTTTACTCCATCAGTAGTAAACATACGGTGGGCTGTTGATCTTGTTTAATGTAGTTCTAGTCTTAACCAAAGATTTATACAAATTGGTGTATAAATTAGTTAACTTGAACTAACTTTTCTTCAAGTTTGGTTCATCGGGTTTACTCCATCGGACCTTAAGGCTAGGTGACCCACGCTTTCTTGTGGAGTTAAGCAATTTTATAAGAAAGATGAGGAAAGTTTAATTTCAATGGCAAAGAAACCTGTAGGTTTTGATATAAAATAGGTTGAATGCTTTAACTATCATAGAAGGGGCCATTTTGCAAGGGAATGTAGAGCACCAAGAAATCAAGGGAACAGGAATAGAAATGCAGGGTATATGAGTAGGGACAACACCAGAAGGACTGTATCAGTAGGATGAACCTCTTGATGCACTTCGTTATCAGGACTATGCTTTGATTGTCCAAGTGAACTGGGATATGTCTGAGTTTACTATAACTCAAAATTGCAACCAATTGAGTTTGCTCTCATGGCCCTACACTTCAAAACATCCTCAGGGTTCTAACCGAGGTACATCTTGTTCTAAAAACTATGTGAAAACATATGAAAAACTTCAAAAACAGTTTGATGAACAACGACAAACTCTTAGTAAGGCTAATCTAGAAATTGTAGCTTATCAGTTAGGCCTAGAATATGTAGAGGCACAGTTAGTTGTTCATTAGAAAAATGAAGTTATCTATGAAGAAAAATTGCAGTCTTAGAATTTGAAGTAAAAGACAAAAGTAATAATATCACTAGACTTAAAAATCAATTAGATGAAACCTTAAGAGAAAAAGATGATTTAAAAGCTAAAATAGAACAGTTTAAAACATCTTCTAAAAACTTAAATAAACTAATTAATAGTCAAATAAGTTCAAAAGATAAAACTGGTCTAGGATATGGAGATCAATTGAATGAAAATGATTCAAGTGGTAGTGAATTGTTTAATAGTGTCTTTGATAGTCGTTCAAGTGATGTAGATGACATTCAAACAAATGATAGGTTCAAATAAGGTAATGGTTTTCATGCTGTTCCTCCTCACTTTAACTGGGAACTACAGGTACTCCACTAGATGTCTATCTTTTGCAGGATTGGATGATTCTGTTTATAGGCCTACAACAAATAAGACTAGTGCTAGTGTTTCTCAAGTTGACGCAAGTACCTCTTAAGCTAGTGTTTCTCAAGTTGAAGCAAGTACCTCTCAAACTAGCAATACTAGTGTAGAAATGCCTAAAGATGAATCTGTTAGGCCTAGTGGAGTTATCATTAAAATTTTTCTTTTCCTTTACTTATTTCTTTATTTTTTATTTTTTTTATTTATATTTTTATTTTTTTAAAGGGTTATTGATGGATGAGGACATTTTTCAACTAATGATTTGCAAGCAACAGACACACCTAGTTTTAAAAGAATTGAGTTTACTAATACTAGGAATGAATCTGTTAAACCTAAACAAGCTGAAAAACCTAGAATAATCACACAAAATCCTAAAGTAGATAGAAGAGGTTGGAATGGACACATGACTCAAAAACTGGGGTTAGGATTTGGGTTTACAAAGGAAGCTTGTTTTGTTTGTGGCAGTTACAGCCATCTAATAAAAGACTGTGATTTTCATTAAAAGAGAATGGCTAAAAAGTCTGTTTTGAAAAATATGGGAAAGAATACTGGTCAAAAGGAAATTAGACCAGTTTGGAACAGTGCTCAGAGAATAAATCATCAAAATAAATTCGTTTCATCTGTAGTCCTTGAACAAGGTTTGGAAGCAGTACTGTTAGTGAACAAGCAATGTCTCTCTAGAGCAACAACATCAACTAGTACATTCAGACCAGTTAATACTGCTACCCATACAAATAGAGTGAATGTTTCAAAATTAAAAACAAATGCTTTTCATAAGTCTCATTCACCTATTAGAAGGTCTTTTTATAAATCAACAGCAGCAAATACCAGGATTTCAAATGAAAAAGTTAATATTGTCAGAGTAAATGGTGTTAATACTGCTGGGCAAACAACAGTTAGTGTTGTTAAGGGAAATGGGGTCACTGCTGTTAAGGCCTCAGCAGGTTGTGTTTGGAGACCTAAAAAGATTGATTTAAACAATGTCTCCAAAGACAATAGTGGATCATGGGTCTCAAAAAAAGTAAATTATATAGATCCACAAGGCAGACTCAAGTCAGTAGTGGCTTGGGCCCCCTAGAGACACTGACTCTCTCACTTTTGTGCAGGGAAATCCACAACAAGCTTTGAAGAACAATGGAATATTTGACAATGGATGTTTTAGGCACACGAAAGGGAACAAAGACTTCCTATGATATCAGACATTTATGGGAGGTTTCTGATGCTTTTGGTGGAAAGTGCTAGGATGTGTAAGATAACAGGAAAAGGAAAGATAAGAACAGATAAGTTAGACTTTGAAGATGTGTTTTTTGTCAAAGAACTAAAGTTTAATCTTTTCTCTGTCTCACAAATGTGTGACAAGAAAAACAGTGTTCTTTTCACTGAAACTGAATGTCTTGTTTTGTCTCTTGATTTTAAGCTACTTGATGAAAGCCAAGTACTGCTTAGAGTTCCCAGATAAAGCAATATGTATAGTTTTGATTTAAAGAATATTGTTTCTTCTGGAGATTTAACTTGTTTGTATGCCAAAGCCACAATTGATGAGTCTAATTTATGGCATAGGAGGCTGGGTCATGTGAATTTTAAAACAATGAATAAACTTGTGAAGGGAAACCTTGTAAGAGGTCTTCCTTTAAAGATTTTTGACAATGACCATACTTGTGTTGCTTGTCAGAAGGGAAAGCAACACAAGGCTTCCTGTAAGGCTAAACTTATGAGCTCTATCAGCCAACCCTTACAGATGTTGCATATGGACTTGTTTGGTCCAACATCTGTTAGGAGTATCAACTATAAGACATATTGCCTTGTAGTGACTGATGACTTTAGCAGGTTTAGCTGGGTTTTCTTCTTAGCCTCTAAGGATGAGACTAATGGGATTCTTAAGAGATTTATAACAGAAATAGAAAACCAATTAAACCATAAGGTTAAAGTAATCAGGTGTGATATAGGGAAAGAATTAAAAAATAGGGAAATGAATGAATTCTGTGGATTAAAACGGATAAAAAGAGAATTTAGTGTTGCCAGAACTCCACAACAAAATGAAGTTGCTGAGAGAAAGCACATGACTCTGATTGAGGCTGCTAGGACTATGCTAGCAGACTCACTTCTACTTACTGTATTTTGGGCTGAAGTAGTTAATACTGCTTGTTATGTTCTAAATAGGGTTTTAGTGACCAAGCCTCATAATAAGACCCCCTATGAACTTATAATTGGAAGACCACAAAGCATAAGTTTCATAAGACCTTTTGGATGTCCTGTTACTATCCTCTAATACTATACCTTTATGAAATTTGATAGGAAAGATGATGAAGGGGTTTTTAGTGGGGTACTCTGTAAATAGCAAAGCTTTCAGGGTATTTAATTCTCAAACCAGAAAAGTTAAAGAGAATCTGCATGTAAACTTTCTTGAAAATAAACCAAATGTTGCAGGACAAGGACCTAACTGGCTTTTTGATATTGATTCCTTAACAAATTCTATGAATTATCAACCAGTTACTGCAGGGAATCAAACTAACAAAAATGCAGGTCCACAAGAAGCTAATGGTAATACAGGTTTGAAGAAAAGTGTTGATGCTAGACAATCTGAAGGAAAGAATGTGTCTACTCAACAATATATTGTGTTCCCATTATGGTCTTCTATCTCTTCTAGCTACAAGAGCTCAGATGAAACTCCTGTACAAAAACTAGCAAGTGAGAATGAACAAGCCTTGAAGAATGTTCTTGATAAGATGATGGATCAAGAGAAGGAGGCTACAGAGCAATCAGATGCTGTTAGAAAAGAGTTTGAAGCATAGTGCAACAGGGAGCTTCTTTAAGGGAAGGCTACTAAAGCCAGCAACACTAACAGTTTTAATACTGTTAGCACATCAGTTAATGCTGCTAGTGCACCAAGAACTTCTAATGATGTTGGACCATCATTTATTTCTCTTGGTGGATCCTTTCCTTTTGATGTCAATGATTTTACAGATGATCCTCTCATGCCTGATTTAGAGGATACTACTGAAGTTCAAAATACTAGCATTTTTGGCAGGGCTTTTGATGATGAAGATTTGGACACTTACAATTCTCCTTTTGCTGATCAAGTTGTGGGTGCAGAGGCTGATTTCAACAACATGGAACCTTCAACTGTTGTCAGTCCTATTCCCACAACTAAAATACACTCTATTCATCCTAAAAATCAAATAATTGGAGATCCAAAGTCAGCAGTACAAACAAGGGGCATGTCAAAGAAGAATTCTGGAGAACATGCTATGATTAGCTACATCCAAAAAAGGAGGACAAATCATAAAGATTTCCATTATTTGCCTGTTTCCTCTCTCAGTAGGAACCCATAAATATAGCTCAAGCCCTTGATGATGAAAGCTAGGTTGAAGCAATGCAAGATGTGCTGCTTCAGTTCAAGATCCAGAAGGTTTGGACACTAGTTGACCTACCTTATGGAAAAAAAGCTATTGGTACAAAGTGGGTGTATATAAATAAGAAAGATGAAAGGGGTATAGTAGTGAGAAACAAAGCCAGACTGGTAGCACAAGGATACAAACAAGAAGAAGTCATTGATTATGATGAGGTTTTTGCTCCTATTTCCAGGATTGAAGCAATCAGGTTATTTTTGGCCTATGCATCATTCATGAATTTTCTTGTGTACCAGATGGATGTCAAAAGTGCCTTTCTCTATGGTACTATTGAAGAAGAGGTATATGTTAGCCAACCTCTAGGTTTTATGGATCCAGAATTTCCAAAAAAGTTTACAAAGTGGAGAAAGCCTTATATGGTCTACACCAAGCTCCTAGAGCTTGGTATGAGACTCTCTCTACCTATCTGCTAGACAATGGATTCTATAGAGGTTAAATTGACAAGACTTTGTTCATAAAAAGAGTCAATGATGATATTCTACTGGTACAAGTATATGTAGATGACATCATCTTTGGTTCCACTAAAAAGTCTTTGTGTACAGATTGTAACATTCCGTATTTTCAGGTCATTTACGACGTCATCTATTTTACTAATTTTTTTTTCTCGTACGCGTTTCTTTTAATTCTTATTATATAGTAAAATTGCGTAAACTAAAAATCAACAATTAACGTAAACGGACACCAAACGAATTAAAGCTTTCGTCAAGCAAGCAATATATTATTTTTACGAAAGTAATAATAAACTTTTTATATTTTATTTTTATTGGTTGCGTAAAACGTCGCAATAAAATACATTTAGGCATACCCGGGAGTACCAAAACTTTTCTACGCTTCAACAAATACCCACTTTTATACCCAAATACTCAAAAATTTCAAAAATATCTTACATATACATATACATATCCGGATATAAATAGGAAAGACCAAAGAAATATCAAGTCTACAAACATCTTCCTTAAAACCATGAAATGTTCTCTTCTTTTTTCAACAAAGACCATAAGACTTCCTTGTTTTGCTCTAAATGTTTTTTACTAGTCTTCCAAGTATATAAGGTCTCATATTAGATAATTCACACATACTTCTCATTCTTAAGGTGTAAAACACAAAAACCTCTCCCCTTTTCCCCCTCCTAGGCCACGGCTAGAACCAAACCAATACCAAATCCATACCAAATTTTACTTATCATATTTATACAGATTCCTACTATATATCTAAGATGTCCTAAGAAGATTTGAAGGCTTGGTTAAGTCTTTACAAGTGTTAAGCAAGAAAAATGGAAGATTAGGGTTTAGGGTTTCTTTGATTGTGCAAGCTTTGGTTTGTAATCTAAACAAGGGTTTAGATTGTGTTGGTTACCATATTACATCACTCTAAGGTCATCTAAAACTCTTTATGTCTTTACATTCATCATTTTATGCATATATGAGTTCTATATAGTAAATCACCATTTAGAATACTTTTAAACATGTAAAACATATTTCTACTTGTGATCATGATTTTGAACATTTTTACATATGTTATGAGGTTGATAATATCATGAAATAATGGATATATAAGTATTGTAACATGTTGGTTAAGTGTAAACATGTATATGTATAAACTTGTAATTTAAAGTTACTTAAGAAAGTTTAAGGTTTTTAAGCCTTGTTAAGGACTTGATACTTTAGAACTCATGGACACAATATGGATCTTGGACTCTATTATATGTAAGACAAGTATATAATAAGTCTGGAAACTTGTGGTAAATTATTAAGTTAAAAAGGTATATAAAACAAGTTATAAAAATAGATATGTATAAGTATTATAAAGGGGCTGTTTTGGTTCGACCTTGGTAACAGCCCTACCATATTTTAAAAAGATAGTACGCCTCATGACGATTCCAAAATGATAAGAAACTCGAAAAACCGATTTATAACGAAAAAGATACGACGATTTCAAGTTTACGTTAAATATATACTTTTATAAAACTATTTTTATAAAAGTTACTATTCACCACAGAAACTTATACTTTTAAAACATCAATAAATCGATAAAACTTTTAAATACGAAGACGTGCTCGAAAGAATCGCTAAAAACGGAGTTAAAACGAATAAGTTACGACATTTACGAGATTTACGATAACTAAATCTATAAAAATAAATATATAACTGTTATGAACAGTAAAAAATCACTATTCATCAAAAAACTCAGATTTTGAAAATGTTATATTTTGATAACTCGTCTTAATACGAAGGCGTGGACGTAAGAAACGAAAGAAACGAACTTAAAACGAGAAAGTTACGCCAGTTTTACTAAAGTATACTTATAAACGTTTTTACTTTATAAATATGATTTCACTAAAACGATTAGATGGTGATGTAGCTATATAGAATTATATGTGGTATTAGTTAATTAAAGTACTATATTACTAGGGAGTTTCATAATGAGGCCTCTTCGGGGTGGCGTATCGACGAGTTGTTGGATTTACGATTTAAAGTGTCCTAGCTCCTCATACGTCACTACATGACCTCTTAATTATGATAGCCCGAACGATAGTATGATGAGCTATACGACCTATAAATAATCAAAGTGTTTAGTACTTATACGACTTATATTGGATTAGGTTGCATTCGATCGTAAGCGTGACGCATTTTCTATTGTGAATACTTGTTGATTACCATTCACTCGAGGTGAGTTCATAGCCCCATTTCTATCTACTTGTTTTACAAACTCTACGGGGTGAAATTACATGCTTGTTTTACTATGGACACAAGTGTTTTGAACTGTATGCTATCCAGATTATTGCCTGATTATTATTGCCTAAGTTACCATAGTGCTATCTAAGTCCCTAATATCATGAATCGTCAATTGCTATTATAGTGAACGCTAGTGTTGTGGATAGATCTATCGGGACTAACAATCCCCACCGGAATTTATGGTCACAAGTTGATCATGGTGCATTTAACATTTAGAGAACTGTAGGCTGTTTTGGCAGACACCCTACCTATTTGGGGCAGACAGATAGTTAAGGCTTCGGGGTCATGAGCTTAGTGCAATAATACATATTTTTGGACTACTGAATTTGTTTCATAGTCTACCATTACTTAAATCTTGTGATCCACACTTTTACAGATAAACCTATGAATTCACTCAACCTAAGGGTGAAGGTTCAACAACACCCCCTAAACCCCAACCCACACCCTCTACTTCACAAACAGTTTTTCATGAACCTCAAACTGAAGCTCACATTAAGCAACTACTCCCATCTCTAACTACATATCAAAGAAAAAAAAAGACTCAAACACGTAGGAGAACCAAAAAGGATACTAAGTTACCTCAGACTAGTATACCTCAAGACCTTGGAGTAGATGAGGCTGTCCATAAGGAGGGGGTGACAGTGTGGAAAGGGCTATCACTACTGATGCTAGCTTAGTTGCAGCACAAGACAGTGATAACATAATTAGGACCCAGAACATGGCAATGCCTAATGTTGACATTCCTCTAGGAATGGATACACGTGGCAGTCCCAGGCGCCAAGAAACCATAAGGGTACTCCTGCTCAGACTAGGTCCGAGAGAGTGCTTAAACAGCCTAATAAACCACCTTTCCTAGAAGGTCACACATCTAGAAGTGGGGAGGGCAGGATGGAACATACTTTTGAATTAATGGATATTGTACCACCTACACCCCCATGATTCACCTCTCCCAGGAGGTTACACACCTGGAAGTGATGAGTGTAGATTGAAACTGGAAGAATTGATGGCTATATGTATAAAATTGTCAAAACAGGTGCTTGACTTGGAGAAAGAGAAGGATGCTCAAGCTGTGGAGATCCTCAAACTAAAGAAAAGAGTTAAGAAATTAGAAAGACAGAGGAAGTCAAGCATCTCACACCCAAGAAGGAGGATATACAGGCAGGTTGAGTCTTCTGATGATGATTTGGATGAGGAGGATGCATCCAAACAGGAGAGAATAAGTGACAAGACAAAGCCAATGTTTAAAGATAGTGATTTTGATGATCTTGATGATTTGGTGGATGAAGGAATGGCTTTTGTTCAAGAGAAAGATGCAGAGAACCAAGGAAAGATTGGTGATGATGATACAAAAGTGTTAAAAGTAAGTGGTGACACAGAAGTTCTTGATACTAAAAAAGAAGTTAATACCGTTGGTGAGGAAGTTAGTACTGCTGCATCAAGGACTCCTCCTACAACAACAGTCTTTGATGATGAGGATGTTACTATGGCTATGGCTCAGACTTTGATAAATATGAAGGAAGGGAAAGCTAAGGAGAAAGGAGGTGCCATTAAAGACGTAGAAGTCTCTTCTAAACCTGTCAGATCAATAACTACACTTCAACCTCTTCCAACCATTGATCCTAAAGACAAAGGTAAAGGTATTCTATAGGAGACTGAACCTGTAGAGAAGACAAAGAAAAAGGTTCAAGGTGATGCACAGATTGAAAGAGATGTTGAAGTAGCCTTAAGACTTCAAGTAGAATTGGATGAAGAACTCAAAGTAAAAAAAGAAAGACAAGAAGCGGCTTCTAAGGTTGCTATAGCTGAAATGTTTGATGAGGTGCAGGCAAAGATATATGCTGATTATGAACTGGCTGCTAGAATGACACAAGAAGAACAAGAGAAATATACAATTGAAGAAAAGGCCAGGTTATTAGAAGAATTATTTGAAAGGAGAAAGAAACAGTTAGCAGCTGAAAGAGCAGAGGCAATCATAAACAAACCACCTACTAAAACACAGTTGAGGAATCTTATAATGACTTATCTAAAGAACATAGGTGGTTACAAACACATTCAGCTGAAAGGAAAGTCTTATGAAGAAATCCAGGGGTTGTATGAAAGACAACAAAAGAAGATTCAAGATTTTACACCAATGGATTCAGAGAAAGAAGCTCAGAAGCCAGGTATAAGATTGAAAATAGTTGTAGGATCATATGCAACACAGAAGTAACCCAAGAAACCAAAAGTGATGAAATCTGCAAATGATGTTACAGAAGAAAAAGCAGCAGAGTATGAGAAGGAGAAGGAAGAACTTAGGTTAAGTTTAAAGATAATTTCTAATGATGACAGTGAAGTGAACTATGAGCCACTATCCATAAAATTTCCTATTGTGAATTAGGAATATCAGTTGCTGAGAAAGATGGAAGCAAAAGACATGTATGTTTACAAATTAACTAGAGCTGATGGAAGTTTAAGCTATCATAAAGACACACAAGCCTTCTTAAGAAGACTTGACAGGTAAGACATGAATGATCTATACAGGTTAGTTCAGGAAAGGTTTCAAGATCATCCTCTTGAAGGACATGATTTGTTGCTTTGGGGAGATCTAAGGATGATATTTGACCCAGATGAAAAAGATGAACTATCGATGAATCAACTAGATTGGAAATTTCTGAGATGGAATTTGTATGAAAGTTATAGAGTTCACACTTTGTTTATAGATGGTACATCCATGGAAATTAATATGCTAGTGGAGAAGAAGTACCCTCTGGTCAAGGAATTACTAGAGAAGATGCTGAACTTGCAGTTAGAAGCTGAAGAAGAAAGTACTATGGCATTTGAGCTTATCAAGTTCATCAAATCATTGCTTGAAGAGTAGTAAAGTGTTTGGATACATCCTCTTGGTGTTTATGGAGCTTACAGTGAAGAAACTTAATGATTGACAAGTAAATATCAAGTTTAAGGGAGGATTGTTGGGAATTCTGAGTTACTACTGTTGGTGCTAATTTACTACTGCTGGTTTAGAGTTGATGCTGCTGCTAAAGATTAAAGAAAACAGACTAGGTAGTTAGTACTGTTAGTTATATTAGTTAGTACTGCTAGTACTTTATTAGTACTGCCAGTATAGTTAGTACTGTTAGTCTTATATAGTTAATACTGCTATTATGATATGCATGAGTTAAATTAAGAATAGATATGCATTATCATTATACACGTTTTGTAAGCCTATTAGGGTTTCTTTAGTGTATAAAAGGAACCTACGGCATAGTTAGACATCACATCATATTAGTCTTTCATAGTATTCATAGCTTCAAGGTTGTAAACCCTAACACTGTCAAAGAGTGTCCGTATTAATATATTGGAGCTTATTGTTTTGGTTGTATTTCTGTGTCTCAAACATACTTTTTCTTTATTCTTCTTAGTTGTATAAACTAGATTTCGCATAGTTTATATCATACACTCAAAGTTTTAGTCTTAGTACCTTTGGATTTATCTAAGAATACTAAACCTTACATCAAGCTAAGGAGTTTAAAGATCTGTTCATTGGGGATCAACAAGTGGTATCAGAGCTTGTTGTGAAGCTTTGAATAAGAAGAAACAAACAACACATACTAGATATACTAGTAGTCTACTGTCCGAGTCCTTACTAATGGAATAAGAACGTACTCGTTGATACCAAGGTCACCTTATGGCTCAACTAAGCTCACTAAACTAAAGGTAATGATATGTCAATATTTGTGATCCTATGATTCTAGATATATAAATTGTAATATAGAGAGTTATCCCGGACTCTTAGCCTACGCCCAAACAACACTAAAGTTGCAGCGCATTAAATATGTAGGACTAGACCAAGTTGAATGATAGATCGCATACTTAAGCACGTAAACAAGTATAAATTGATAAACATAATCAATAATCAACAATAAATTAAGCAATCGATATAAACAAACCAAACATTAAATCTTCATAAACATGGCTGATACCTAATGGCATCAGCCAATAGTCATTGTAAAAATACATACGGTTTCATATATTAACGATTAAAGAAAAAAAAACCTTAACCGAACGCGTATTTGGTTCCGCGAAGATTACAAGAGTTTTCCTATGATCTTGAGGCTCTTTTCTGACCTTCTATGCTCCTTTATTCGTCTCTTAGTCGACTTGGTGGTTTAGGGTTTTACTTGCATACCTAAAACTGAGTTTAGGGTCTTCTATTTATAGAGTCTGTAAACAGGTCGATACGCCATATCGGGCGATGTGGGATACGGCGTATTGGGGATTTCTTAGAGTAAGGACCACGTTTGATATGTTTCAGAATCTTCTAATACAATAAACGTTGGATACGGCGTATAGACTCCTCTAGATACGGCGTATAGGTCTTCAATCCTTCGTGGTTATCTGTGAAGTGTAGGCACGAATACGCCGTATCTTCTTGATGGATACGACGTATTGGGTAAAACTAGTTGGTTCTTCTTCGTTGACCAAAGTATTATATACGGCGTATCGTTGATGTGGATACAGCGTATTCTTCAAAGTCAGGCTATGGTCTTTTAATTCGTCAGAGTCTTGGATACGTCGTATAGGTCTAGAATAATACGGCGTATTGATTAGTAAACTTTCTCAAACTCTTCATTTAAGCTCCAAAATGCGCGCCTTTTAGATAATCTTTACAAAGTACTCCATAATTACTGCAAATAACATCTTTAAGCAATTAACTACCAATTCATGTTATAATTATACACAATGGGTAATTTACATGGGATAAATGATGCTATAAAAGTAACGTTATTGGCTGTCATCACTCGTCTAGGGGGTACAAATCACGTATAAAACAAATACTATCCAAAACCACATAAAATCATATAGTCAAAAAATACCAAAAGTTGTCCCGATTTTACGTTCACATCGGGTGACCATTTCACCAAGAACAAGAATGTTTCTGACACAATTCTTCACACACCTTAAAATACTATGTCTTAGGTATGTTCATGAATTTTTGACAATATTTGTGAAGTGTTTAAGTCAGGTAAATAGGCTTGAACAAGAAGTCTCATCAACTTTGAAAATTGACAAACCAGCCTATGTGTGTCAATGACCAGAGGGTCAAGACCATTGAGTTGGGTCCCAGGCTTTTAGAATAGTCAATTTAACATCCTAAAATAATCTCAAAACAAAAATCAAAGTCTAACATGAAGTTATGAGTGAGCCATGGTCTTTTAAAGTTGATCAATAAATCTGCCCAGGCAGGTCAGATATACCTTTCATCTTGTGACGACTATTGAGGGGTTCAAAACTTAGATTCATCAAGTAAGACTATAGTAGTTTTAAAGATAAAATATAAGGCTACCTTTAAGAGATAGAATAAATAAGTTTCATAAGAAAATGAGTGAGTTATGACCTTGCAAAGTTGGGTCAAAAAATTTGTCTAAAAATGGCAGTTTTAACATTTTATCTTGCAACAATAGTTTCAATGCTCAAATCTCCATTTCATTGCATGAAACTACTATGGTTTGAAAGCTAACTCAAATACCTAAATCTCAGTAAAAAGAACAAGACTTGAAGTGGTGTTATGATGGAGATATGGCCTTTTAAATTTGACCATAACTTTAATACAACAATTTGTCTTCTAACCTCTACTCTTCCACAAGTCTTTTCTTTTAATCAAATACGAGAAATCAACAAAAACAAGACTCTAGATTATTATAACAATCTTTTAAGAGTTTTTTAAAATATTTACAATTTATTTACATATACAAATCTTAAGAGTTTTTGAAGTAATAAGTATTCAACGTCCACTTGCATGCTAGCTAGAACTATCAAAAGTTCTCCTCATGATGTTAACATAGGTTGGATCATGTATTCTCATCTTTTTTGTACATGAAACATACCATGGTGAATAATCTACCAACATTAAGATACATGTAGGATTAGTAGCAAGAACAAGCTCTTGTGTCAAAATAAAAGAAGAAAACATCAAGAATAAGCAAGAAAACAAGGTAAATAAAACAAGAGATGAATCTAACACATATATTAGATGATTACCTTACAAAAACACATTCAAATCCTATAGTTATATAGTTTTAAGGTCTAAGATGATAATATAACTAGAGAGTGTTTTTAGAGAGATGTTAGAGAGGATGAGAGTTATCTTGTGTGAAAATGACTAAGTGAATGAGAGTGATACGTGATGTGAGATTTAAGTAGAATTAGTATTAGAAGGACAAGTGTACATCCTTTAGCTAAGTGTCATATGATGTGTTAAGTTAACTTAGCATGAGGTATTAAGAGTTAAGGAGGAGGTGACAAGATTAGGATAACTAGTTGATAAGGGTAGATTAGTCATTTAACTATTTAACTATCGTTAGTTTTGTCGTTAAATGCTTAAACCATTAGTCCTTTTTGCTAACCATTTTGGAATAACTAAGCATATCATTTATATTAAGTTTTCGTTTAAATAAAATCGTAGGTCGATGGTGTGTTCATAACCCGAGGGTGCCTAAAGCAAAGTGATCTCAAAGTGAAAACATGACCCGAAAAATAGAAACTAGCTTAACAAGCATAATTTTAGTCAAAGACGTTATAAAATACTCTCGATTACTAACCTGATTTTAGATGGTTGTCACAGTATCTCCCCGTTGAAAGGAATTTTGTCTCAAAATTCAACTCGTTCTCTCTAGAAACAAAGCATTCGTGAATACGTGTGGGTACTTATGTTTGATGTCGTCCTCGCGCTCCCATGTGAATTCAGGACCTCGACGTGAATTCCATCGGACCTTTACAATGGGAACTCAACTTTGCTTCAAACTCTTGACCTCACGGTCCATGATTTCTAGTACCTCTTTAACAAAACGGAAATTGTTATCTATCTTGAGTTCGCCTAGGGGCACATGTAAATTTGTATCTGCTAGACATTTCTTTAGATTTGACACGTGAAACATATCATGAATTCCGCTCAATTCTTGTGGTAAGCTAAGTAGTAAGCTACAGGTTCAATTCATTAAACGATCTTAAATGGTCCCACATACCTTGATGCTAGCTTGCCCTTTATTCCATAACGTACTATGCCTTTCCAGGGTGACAACTTGAGTAGAACTTGATCGCTAATGCTAAATTCTAAGGGCTTACATCGATTATCGGTGGTCTCTTGCTGTCTTGAGCCTTTCCTAGATTTGAAATATCTTATCAGTGGTCTCTTGCACGATTTCTGGCCCAATCAATTGACTTTCTCCTACTTCAGCCCAAACAATTGGGGATCGACATTTTCACCCGCACAGTGCTTGAAATAGGGCACATTTAATACTTATGTGATAACTGTTGTTGTGAGAGAACTCAACTAAAGGAATAAGGGTATTCCAGTTTCCTCCAAAGTCGATGGCATATTTTCTAAGCATGTCTTCCAATGTCTGGACAGTGCGTTCACTCTGACCGTTGATTTGAGGGTGATAAGTCATGCTCATGTCCAAACGTGTTCTCAATGCCTTATGTAATGTGTTGCGTAAAGTTTTATACACGTAAAATAATATAATAGATATGAAATTACCAAACTACCCTTGAGGACAAAGGTAGTAAGGAAAAATTCTCACAAATATATATAATAATACGTATATTTACCGGTAAGTGATTACCAGGTCGTTTTCCTAAATATTTATGAAATTGAGACCACGTTTGTTATTTAGACAATGATTTGAATTGATTTTCAAAGTTTTTGGATTGATTTTCTAAATCTACAATTAAAAGCAATAAAAACTAACAATTAAAAACATTTAAGCAACTAGAACTATTTAACAATTACGGGAATAACGCGACAATTAAAATCCTAAATTGTCAAAAATTAATCCTAAAATTATTTTTTACTTTTTCTTATTCTTAATGACTATTTAAAAGTGAAAAACTAAGGAAATCCTAAAACGGTAGAGATTTAAACTAAAAACGAAGAAAAACGAGAACGGGGACGGAATCTCGTTCATTGTAAAGTGAAATTACAAAATATTAGCACTACAAAAGTAATTTTTAAACCTAAGCCTAGAAAATGATAAAATAAAATTAAAAAAAATAATTAATTTTTTTAATTAATTTTTTTTTAATTTTTTTATGATTTTTTAAGTCTTAAGTAAAGAAAAATTATTAAAAATAGCACAAGTTCTTCTAAAATTCAAGAAAAATTATAAAAAGTGTGGAATTGAAAGACTAACTTTATAAAAATAACTACTTAAAATATGCTAAACAATTAAGCCCTAATAAGTCAAAAATAAGCTATGGCTTTTTAATATAGAAAAGAAAATGAAAAAGGTTTAAAAGGAATGTGTTTGCAAGAAAAAGTGGATGAGCTATTGTAGCACAGATGGTTTGTGTGTGGTATGTTGAGGCGTGTGTGTGTGAAAGGCTAGGTCATGGGTTTGAATCCCATGGCCTAGCTTTTTATATATATTTTTTTTATTTTTAAACCTTTTTTAAAAAACAAAGTCCTAAAACAGCTTATTATGAACACTTTTTACAAAGACACTTTTTTTAAACTCAACAATAAGCTATAAAATAACCTCAACAGATTTAACACCTTAGAAACACTTTGAAAACTAAATGAGCTTTTAAAACTTGAACTAGCTATTCTACTTAACAAATAAGCACTTCTAATATGTAAAAAGCTAAAGTAGATTTGTCTTTCTACTTATCAAACAAGTTTCACCCTAAATAAGCTATTGATATCAAGGAATAAGCTCTAATAAGCAAATTTGCAAAACACTCAGTGCAAACTGAGTGTTAACAGACCTGAGAAGAGGTACTTTAAGCTTAAAAATAAGCTCCTTAATGGAACCTTATGACTAAAAGGCTTGTACTTATAAAAAGTAGAGATGAAAGACTGTTTAGAAAAGCTTTTTAAAAAACATTTTGAAACTCAGTTAAGCTAAGAAAAAGCTTATTGAAAATGACTGATACAGGTTAAAATATAAATTTTTAAAACTTTGTCAAATGAAAAAGCTATGATTTGCAGCTCAAAAACAGATAGGAAAATAAGCTACAAATGCAAAAATAAGCTTTGACAAATTGAAAATAGACTACAAAGAGCTTGTTGTGTGAATTTCAGACCTTCATTCAAACTTTAACTAATCTAAATTTGGATTTGAAAAACTGAATTTTAAAACTTAAAACTGCTGATGCAATTGACAGGTTTTGAGATCAAAACTTAAAATTGCTAATGACAGGTTTTGACAACCAATCTTACTGCATTATCAGATCAAATGAAAGTTAAAATGAACTCTAAAGAGCAACTAAACCAAATTTTTATCCAATAAGCTTTTTACTACATGATATTTCCACAGATGAACACAATACTTAGAGAAAACCTTAAAATACAAATTAAGCTTTTAAATTCTACTTAAAACTGTTTAAAAGACTTATTATGAGCTTACTAGAGCTGACTAAAAAGCACAAGGCAGCTAAACCGTTCTAACTTATGTTGGAACTGCTTGTGCCAAACACTCCCTTAGAAACTGACTTGACATTTTTAAGCTATTAAAGGTGAAATAGATGATAAACTATGCTAACTATAGCAAATTAAGGCTAATCAACAACAGATATTAAGCACTAAAAACATGAAGAAATAAGCTGGAACTTAAAAATGACTATATTTTTGGATTTTTTTCCTTAACTGTTTTATCTTTTTAACTATACTAAGAGTTAAAAGCAGATTACAACAACTAATATGAATTAACTAAGCTAATTTACAGCTAAACAAGCACAATTAAGCTATTTCACTAAAATAAGCAGTAGAATAAGTAAATCAGCATATTAAGCTTTTAGAATTAAAATGTGAAGTGTACCTTTGGTTCTCAGCTCAAACAGAGATCTAAATGCTCTCAATAGAGCTTAGAAATGAGCTTAAGCTTTTTAGCTTAAACTCAATAAGCTGTCTAAAGCTTATTAACTAATATATCCTAACACTTGACCATCAAGTACTAAACCAAGCTTGTTCAACCAGCAGCCATCCAATTCCAGGGGTTGAACAAACTTATAAGAGCTTTTATGAGTTTATTTGAGTAGAATTCGAGCTTATTAAACAGTAAAAGCTTATTGAGACATGAGAGCTTATAATGAAAATTAAGACAGAATATGAAAGCTGTAAAATGAATTTTATTAAACTTGAAAATGATTACAAGGATATGAAAAAGAGATTACAAGAGATTAAAAACAATTAAGCTAAAACACGATTTAAAATAAGCTAAAACTCTACTACTAAGCTAAAAAATCCCCTTCATTCCTGTGAGTGAGAGCTCTTTATATAGGAGTGAGGTGAAGGTTCTAGCCCTTTGAGACACTCCTCTCCTTCTAATCACAGCCTTTAATCTCTAACTGCCACTTAATCTTTATGATCTTGACCGCTGATGTCCTTACACGTCCATTTAACCAATCATTGAGCTGGGGATTGCCAGCGTGGATAAGTGGTGCTAGAGTGTCAGAGGTTGTGTAAGTAAGTGAAGTGTAGAAGTAAGTAATCCCCTGCATTGGAGTTGCAGGGGATGAAGTGAGGGAGATGCACAGTGAAAGTCAAAAAGGGTGGGATTTTATTTTTTATCTCTTTGTTTGACATATTTTGACTAGGGCTAAAAGGAGTTAATATCAAAAGGGTGTTGGGCCAGGTTAATTGGTGTTGGGCTAGGGTACTATGGATTTGATTTGTTAATAAGAATTTAACGACCGTTAGTTTGTAAATTAACAAGGACTAACGGTGTTATTTGTTTAAAGACTTATGATGAAATGGATTTAACATTCAATGTTTATTTGGGTATTTTTAGGGTTTTGTCTTCTTGTGGGTTGACCAATATTGACCAAGAGTTGACCTTTGATGACCTTTTGCTAGAAACTTCTGACTCTTGTGCACTCTATCCGTTCTCGTGTCCGTGTTTATCCGGTTTTGACCGTTTTCTTGTGATTTTTGCAATATCCGTGCCTACACATCACAAATGATAAAACAAGCAATATACAAGCATAATTTGCACAATTTCATCTTTTTAGGGTCATTTTTGATATAAAAAGGATATGTGATTTCTTACATATCAAAATTCCCCAAACTAAGTGATTGTCGTGTCCTCGCGCAATATTATATGCTCTAAAACCAAATACCTCAAAAAATCCCCAAACTAATCCTTTGAAAAGTAGCAAAGACTTTCGTGGAGAGAGTTAAGAAATCACAAGCTTTAAAACACCTTATTTTCCCATTTTTCAAAACTTTTTCCTTTTTTTTGAAGACTTTAATTAGAATATTCCGACTTTCGTTATTTCCATAACTGTTAGGGATCAAAGAACAATATGCATTTCGATCCGAGAATGCCCCAAAAAAGATAAATTCATCGTCTCCGCTTCTTTACTTGCTCCATCCAGCTTAAATGAAATCAATAGTTAAAATATCAGTAAACATGTAAACACTACTCTTATTTGAAACTTGTGAACTTTTCAGTCCGACTATGATTATCTCTTAGATGAATGTGCTATTGTGATTTCAAATGGATCAACGTTTTACAAAATCTAATGCTTCACGTTCCACCGAGAGTCAGATGAGTTTGAAGTGCGAGGAATCATATGTTAGCGACTTTCGTTCGACACATCCCAACTTTACAGCTAAGTGACCGGCTTTTGACACCCTACAGAGACTAGTATCGGGGAGCTCACAGACCTTAGTTTCTAAAAACTCTCTGGTTTCCATATTTGCATAGCTTTAAAATAGAATAAGTCAAAGTTCATAAGGCATATTTGAATTTAACATAAGGGAAATGTATTTATTAATTAAACTTAGTATATATAAAATAGAATAGTCAAAGTTCAAAAGCATATTTGAATTTAACAAAAAGAAATCTATTTATTAATTTAAACTTAATATTAAACATTTATGCAATTGTAACCCTCGACCTTTTAGAAGGCTGCAACATCGGTTGTGAGCCGGCAAGATGCAGCAAACTTTTATCAGTCTCGGATTTTTATTCTTACTATGGGCTTTCTTTAGAAGACTACCACATCGGTTGTGAGCCGGCAAGAGGTAGTAAACTTTTATCAGCCCACAATTTATATTTATTATTATTATTATTTATTTTTTTAGTATATAGAGAAGACTTCTTTTTGCTATATATTACATAAAAATTGTTGATTTAAGTTTAATCTCCAAAAACAGCACGTATATTAATCCGGTTAAGAGCTTATGGGAGAAAAAGTCACAAATTACATACATGAGCTCTTAAGATTTCCAACTAATCCTTGTTTAGCATCCCACTCATACTTAACTCTATCATTTTTCGTTCTTCGCGAATTTTCGCGAACGCTTAGCCTAAAAGTTAAGGAACAAGCTAGAGCTCAACACGCTCGATCGGGTCAAAATTTACTCTTATTCTACCCAGCAGGAAAGTCAAAATTGTGACAAAAACACTTATTTTATTTTTGAAAATTTTAAATTTTTTCATATTTTTGAAAATTTTGGTAGGAAAACGGGGTACGTGAGAACAACAGGCAAAAGTAGGTAAGATTATATCAAAGATATACTACCCCATACTAAAATTAAACATTGTCCTCAATGTTTCCTAATCTAAGGCTAAAAACCCCATACTAGAACTCAAAAAAGGTCGAATGCATAACTCAAGCCTGAAGAAAGTATCACAAAAATCTCAAGCCGTTTATCAAGTGTGCTAAAAGATAAATGTTAGTCGATAATAATCTTTAGGATATCGGATTTCCCCAAACTAATGGCAAGCAAAGGCTAGGAAGCTCGAGTGGACCGGGACAAAACACCGAACACGAGAGTCTTCAGAAAATTTTAGGTAAATCCTACAAAAAATCACAAGTACAAACAACAACAAGAATCGGAAGAGTACAAGCCTCCTCACATCACAATAGAAATAAGAAAGAAGATAGAAGGATAAGCATGGGGTGCCTCCCACGAAGCGCTTTGTTTTTGGTAACCGAGTTTCATAGCTTGACTCGATCCCTGAATTCATTCGTCCTTGGAGAAGGTGTGGAGAAAATCTCAATCGGGCATTCATTAATGTTTGGGTAAACATTTAAGCACATGAAATTTCCATCCTGATGAGATGCCACCGGCTCTAAGTGGAGATGCCAGGGTCAAAAATGGTGTCCTCATTCTTGGTGGAGGAAAGTAAGGGAGAAACCTCAGGGTAAGTGAGATACGGAAGAAAAGTCCGAGTGACAAATGTGAAGGAATCGTCAACTTCAACATTAATCTCACCTCCCCCTGGGTCAAAACATTCATCTTCATTAACATTGTTTATTACGGGCACATCGGGTTCCATGTCGAAGGTTAAACGTTCATATTCGGGAATGGGATCATCGTTAAGCAAGTTGTCAATAATATCCTCTTCCGAGTCAAAATCACTTTCAATACCTGGTGGTATCGAATCATCTGGTCCGGAAAATATATCGATCTCTTCCCTATTAGAATCACTATCCTCGACGAGGTTAATAGATGAGGGAAGAGACTCGATAATTGTATGAAAATTTTCCGGCGACCGGGAAGATGAATTTCCGCATAGCAACGACATTCGATTGATATAATCTTCGTGCTCTCTAACAATTCCTGGAGGAATCGTGATGACTCCACCAGTGAACTCATAGTGAAGAGGATCATTCTTGGGAGAAAAAGTTATCAAAGTATCATGATTTGATTCATTCTTAATGTGTTGTGGTTCATGATCGAAAAACACTTCGGAAGAAAGATTATGGGTGTTATCATCACTAAGCAAACTCTCAAGATATAATATGTCTCCCTCTGAGTCATAATAACCTTCCTCAATATACGTAGGAACTTTTATAACTAGAAAAGCATCGATCTCATCATTTTCGCCTCCTGGGTCGACACACTCAGCTTTATCAATTGGAGCATCGTACAAAATTCTTTTCCAATCATTCGTTTTACATTCCAAATTAAATAAATCATCATTCTCTTCGAAAAGTGGATCATCGATGAATCCCTTTAGAATGGAAGCAATGCTTTTCATAGGAGTAGACGGATCATGGTGAAGTAGAATCTCAATGTCGTCTCTAGGAGCGAGACACTTATCCTCATTAGAATTGGAAAGAGGTGTGACTAGGAAAGTCGACTCATCAAGGTTGGAATCATAAGAATCTTTGCACTCGATGTCCTCTAACACTTCATCAAAAAGAGGGTTTATGTCACTAGAGTTGAAATTGACATCAAATTCGAAAAGAGGGTTAGAGAAAGTCACGGAATCATCACGTGGAACGTTGATGGAAGAGAAATCATCACACGAAGGTAAAACGTTCTTACTATCACTCCTGGATGTATCCTCAGATTCTCTTGGGATTGGGACAATTTCCTCAGCACTAAAAGTACTAAGGTGCTCGTCCCCCATTATGAGAGAATCCTTGGGCTCAATAGATGGTAAGGTGGATGTGATTGCAAAAACCAAAGAAACTTGAGGTGTTTTGTTTGAATGAAAAATGCTCTCCTTGCAAATAACTTTAAAATTCTTCAAACAAGGTGTGATACGAGTTTGGCGTTTAGCCGTCGGCTCTGCGAGATTCTTCACTTCCTGCTTTTCTTTTTCATCGTTGTCATCTTCCGATAGAGGCAAGCAAACTAGAGCGGGTTCGTCGGTGAACTTCTTAAAACTATCCTTGCATGTGTCATTAACCATTTTAATTGACTCGTTTACATGCTTTTGAGGATGTTTTGACGTGCCATCGACATGAAAAGTTATTTGTTCATTTCCGTCCCTCAAAACAAGCTCTCCTTCGTATACATCAATTAAAGCACGACCGGTCCTCAAAAAGGATCTCCCAAGTATGAGAGGTACTCGAGGATCGGCTTCGAAATCGACAACAACAAAGTCGGTAGGAAAATGAAATTTCCCAACTTTGACAAAAACGTCTTCGGCGAGTCCTTTAGGATAAGTAATCGATCGGTCCGCTAACTCTAAAGTCATCCGAGTTGGTGTAAGTTCAGGTAAAGAAAGCTTTTTCCAAATAGAAAGGGGCATAAGATTTATGCTCGCGCCAAGATCGGCCAAGGCGTGACATACATCCATTCCCGGGAAATTACATGGAATAAGAAACTTGCCGGGATCTCCAAGCTTTTCGGGAAGCTTTTTGAGGAGCATCGCCGAGCAATTCTCGTTCAACGGTATCTTAGCTAACTCAAGCAACTTTTCCTTATTCATGAGCAAACTCTTAATCGTAGGAGCAAATCTTGGCATCAAAAGTAAAGCATCCGCGAAACTTATGTCAAAACGCAAATCTTGAAACATTTGAAAAATCTTCTCTTTTTGATTCGAAGCTTTGTCACGAGACTTTTCTTGATTAAGTCGAGAAGGATATGGAATATGTGGCTTAGGTAAACTCTTCGGAACATCGGATTCCGGAATGGGAGTGGTTTTAGGCAAAGTCTTTGGAACATCTGGTTCCGAAATTGGAATGGGGGTAACCGGAGGTGGGATTTGAGCGGTACTTCCTTGGAAATTAGATTGCTCCTTATCCGTTGTCTCCTCGGTTTCTCGTTCCACTACCTTTTTAGGAGAAGGATTAGTAGGAATCGAGGGTCCCTCATAAGCAACACCACTTCGAGTAGTGATTGCTTTCATCTCACCCTTCGGGTTTGGAATGGTATTACTCGGAAGAGTACCCGAAGTTGAGGCTTGGTTCTGAAACAATCCACATATCATGTTTTGCAAATTATTTTAAAAGGTAGTTTGTTGATTCATCATGACGGCTTGTTGAGATTTTATCGTGTTTTGAATTTTATTCTTAAGGTCTCCTTTCAACGAGTTGATTTGATTTTGTATATTCATCAACATTTGATCGTTATTTCTCTTGTAACTCGAAAAATCATTTGAAATCTCTTGTTGAACTTGATTATTAGGCACTTGAAAATGTTGGTTTTGAAATCCTTGGTTTTGAAAATTCGGAGCATGATTATTTTGAGCATGAAAATTATTTCCCCGATTAAAATTATTCCCTTAACCTTGATTTTGATTAAACCTATTTTGACCATTGTTTTGCACCGGAGCAAAACTTGGTGGTGCCATTTGATTACTAACACGGTTCAGAGGGTTAACTTGATTGTAAGTACCCGTGGTCACACAAACACTAGCCTGGTTGTAATCGGTAGTCGGACAATTGTACCAAGAATGGGCACCACCACAAGTAACGCAAGTTTCCTCAACCGCTTTAACCGGAGCGGGAGTTACAACGTTTTTAGAAACAATCTCAACTAAGGTCGAAAGTTGGTCTGCAAGCTTATCAATTCTCTCATCCGTCTTACTATCACTT
>BQNB010035995.1:11913-36431 GCA_026074375.1 Tanacetum coccineum | reverse complement strand
AAGCTTTAAGCTCATTTTCTGGCTTATTGTTTAGCTTTTAGAAAAAAGTGCTTTTACAAATTTTGCTTAGCTTTAGCTGTTCTACAACTTTGTTTTTTGAAAATTTTCAAAATAAAAAAAATAGCAAAAAGCAAGAGGCAGGATTCGAACTTGTGTCCTCTTGCTTCTCACACACACGTCTCACACTACACACACACTATCCATCGTGCCCTTGGGTCTTTTTCAAACATACTTCTCTACATTTATTATAAGTAAACGTTTTTCCTTTCTATTTTAATAATAAAGCCGTAGCTTATTTTTTGCTTTTTAGAGCTTATTTCATCTGCTTATTTTTAGTTATAATTTTTATAAAATTAGTCTTGTCATTTTACACTTTTGGTAATTTTTCTAGAATTTTAGAAGTTCATTTAGTATTTTTAATCATTTTCTTTTATTAAAATCTTTAAAAAACCATAAAAAATACAAAAATAATCAAAAAAATAATTTTCTTTTATCATATTCTAGGCTTCGGTTTTAAAATTACTTTCGTAGGGTTTAAATTTAAGTTTTTCACTTTTTAAAGAGCGGGATTTCGTTTCCGTTCTCGTTTTCTTCGTTTTTAGCTCAAATTAATCTCGGTTTAGAAATTCCTTAGCTTTTTACTTTTAAATAGTCATTTAGGATTAGAAAAAGTTTAGAAAAGCATTTAGGGTTTAATTTTAGTGTTTTTGCTTAATTGTCGTGTTTTATTTTATTTCCCGTTATCATTTTTTCGTAGTTAGATTTAATTGTGCCTTTATTTGCTCGCTATTAGGATTTTAGAAAACAAATCATCTTTGAACCAATTCAAGTCATTGTCCAAATAACAAACGAGGTCTCAATTTCATAAATCTTTGGGAAAACGACCCGGTAATCACTTACCGGTTAAACGTGTAGTATTTTTGTAAGATTTTTCCTACTACCTTTGTCCTCAAGGGTAGTTTTGGAATTTTCTTTACTTTAGATATTATTACGTATTAAAACTATATACACCAAGTTTTTGGCGCCGACTGTTTATGGAAGATCAAAAAGGATGAAGACAGTATTGTAATTCGCAATAAGGCACGACTTGTAGCTAATGGATATAAACAGGAAGAGGGTATTGATTTCGAAGAATCTTTTGCACCAGTTGCTCGCCTAGAAGCTGTTCGGATCTTCATTGGCTACGCTACACACAAATCCTTCCCTATCTATCAGATGGACGTGAAAACGGATTTTCTTAACAGTCTACTGAAGAAAGAGGTATATGTAAATCAGCCAGACGGGTTTGTTGATCCTGGTCATCCAAAAAAATCTACTGACTAAGGAAAGCACTAAAGGTACTATAGACCCTACTTTATTCACGATAAGATATGGGGAGGATCATTCTTACTTCTTTTTTTTTTTTTTCCTCTTTTCTTCCCTTTTATTTTTTCCTTTTTTATTACTTTCTTAAATTCTTTTTTTCTACTTTGTGTAATTACGTAGGTGCATTAATTTTTGGGTTCTACAAACCCAAATTATCTAGTGAAGTTTGAAACTGATGCCCACAGTTTGATTTGAGATGTCCTTAATGGGAAAATGAAATTCTTTTTAGGACTTCAGATCCACCAATCCCCATGAGGTTTCTTTGTCAACCAGGCCAAGTACGCTTTAGAAATACTTAAAAACATGGAATGGATAAATGTGACAGCCTTGGTACACCAATGGCTACTAAACCTAAGCTGGATGCAAATCTGAGTGGAACACCCGTTGACCAAACAAGATATCTACTAAACCTGTGCACGTTATCAAGCAAGACCAATGGAAAAGCACCTTAAGGAGGTTAAAAGGATCTTTTGGTACTTAACGGGCACAATCAATATGGGACTCTGGTATCCAAAGGATTCTGGTTTTGAACTAACCACCTATTCAGATGCCAACCACGCAGGTTGTATTGATACTCACAAAAGCACTTCTAGAGGAATACAGTTTCTAGGTGATAAGCTAGTCAGTTGGATGTCCAAGAAGCAGGACTACATTGCCATGTCAACAGCAGAAGCAAGGTGCATAGCATTATCTGCAAGTTGTGCTCAAGTAATGTGAATGAGAACACAGCTTAAGGATTATGGCTTTGACTACAACATAATACCATTATACTGTGACTCTAAATCAGCCATAGCCATGTCGTGTAACCCTGTGCAGCACTCCCGTACCAAGCACATCAATGTCCGTTATCATTTCATAAAGGAACAGGTTGAACGTGGTATAGTTGAATTGTAATTTGTCATAATTGAATACTATTTAGCTGACATGTTTACGAAAGCTCTTTCACAAGAAAGGTTTGAGTATCTTGTTAGACGAATTGGTATGAGATGTTTGACTTCAGCAGAACTGGAGGTTCTGGAAAAAGAGGCTACTTGATAGATTTCATCCAACATCGACATATAAATATTTTTGAGAAAAACAAAATACAAAAATATAAAACCTATAAAACTAAATACAAAAATATAAAATTTCAAAAAGAAAATACAAAATCAAAAAATTCCAAAAATAATCTTCTTGACATGTCTATTAGAATCGATAACATTTATATACCTAGAAATGTTGATTAACATTGACACTGGTGTGTAAATGAAGTTCGAGCAAGAGTTCAAAAGTTTCAAAACGTGTCATTTCTAATTTTCTTAATGGCTTATGCTCATATCAGTGCATAACCCGGACTTCAAATAAAGTAAAGTTTATATATGAAGGTAACTTATCCTAACAACGAGAAAAGCAATTTTTTGGTCTTGAGCAGTTTATACAAGACATTCAAAGTTTTAAGCTCAAGAAAGGACAGTGTACGCATAAGTGCGCTTATCCTTAGTGTTCGAGTGGAAGTCTGCTGACATGTAGTTTTTCAAAACCGTGTAAACACAAATTTTTCAGAATTCTTACAACATTAAAAATCTTTCAAAATTGGTGTGTTCAACACTCCACTTCCTCACGGAACTTTCAATGACGCTAATAGTTATATCGTGGTATAGTTTTAAATAAATGATTCAATTACTATTGAGGGGGGGTTTTTCAAAAAACCAAAGTTTTTAATGCACGATAATTTTTTTGTATTCAAACTTATACAAAGTCTCTATAACATAATCAGTAGTAATAACGACATAAATTGCTTAAAATGATTGTTATAAGATGATCCAGTGTGTGAGCACAATTTTTCAAGAATTCTTCAATGCCATTTCATAATCTTTCAAAATTGTGTTCTCAACACTTCACACCCTTAATTTTATATCTAATTTACAACTTGGTATCATTTTTTTGTGATGTCAAACATATGTAAAATTAAGGGGAGGCAAAACATAATGTTCCACATAATTCATGCTGAAACATTTCTCTTCCCATTGATTTTTCATAACAAATTTTCATCACTTGGTATTTCAAAAACTAAGTGACTTAGTATTTAAAATAAGGGGAGAAATATGCTTAAAAAGTGATCAAGAAAAATAAGTGATCTAAAGACTCAAAGTATTTTTTCACTTCTCTCACATGTGCAAAAACACTTTCGTTTATCGATGCACATTTAAAGGGGGAGCTTTTTCCAAAAGATGAAACTTTCAAAGTGTTAAACGTTTTTGATAATTCTATCAAACACTTTGATTGATTTTAAATGGTTTTATGGCGATGATCAAATATACACCAACCTATTAACTCATGACGATTCTGAATTCATAAGGTGGTTAGGTTAGGTATTAGTCCTATGATCCAACCAGAACTAGAGGGATCTACCCAAAGACACTCTATAGTTACAAATAGCAGTCCTTAGGTATGATTTGGAGAAGAATGAGAAATGAGAATAATGTTGACTAAGGCGTGAGCTAACACTTGGAACAATCATAAACAAGTGTTAGTAATTGACGTCTTGGTAAGAATTAAGGGGTTGAAGATGACAAAGAAATGTAAGATAAAGGTGTAAAGAAAGAAGCCCTCCATACAACTTAAGGCGATACCAGGTCAATACATATACTATCGTCTTCACTAAGATGAATTTTGGTTATTGAATAATGTGATCTTGACTCAGTGGATGCATTGTACATACCCTTCCCTGCCTATTTTATTCAAAGTTTTCCTTTTCTCAAATATTCTTGTCTCATTTGTTAAGGAGATCAACACGACTTCTATTGACTTTCTTACTCTGAGTTAGTTAATATTAAAAAGGTGGCAGTCTGATCCAGCCTCTGATCACTAAAACCAAAACACACATATCGAGTCTAGAGCCAAAGAGATCAATCTATAAATCTCATTAGGACACATTTCATGATGAACACTTGTTGTCAACATCTAGAACACAAGTGATAACAAAGTGTCCTACGCATTATCCTTGTGATTATGCCAAAATATTCAGAGTGATGCTCTTTAGCATTCCACAGTGACGAATGGAAATCCTTCTACTGTCAATATCAAATAGCACTGTTGTAGGTGACTTACGAGATTCTATATAGATCAACATTGTGTCAACTGGATATCGATTTTGGTCCAGTATATGAATTAGCGACTTAATAAGTCAGATAGTAACTAACTGATTCACTCATATCGTGTTGTCTGCTTTGAGACTTTCTGGTATGAGTACAAGCAAGCATGGTGAATCTAAAACATCAGTGTTATTAGGTTCATACCACACTTTTACAGTAGGAAATACCTGTCATGAGATTTTTTAAATGAATCTACCTGATCACAGGTCAATCCTTACAGAACCGAAGGTTAACGTAACCGAACTCCAACGAATAACAAAGCCATATTCATCCATATTTGTTGTTTATCACTAACATTTAAATGCAGGTTAAGACGACGCAGCTACGACCTTAATCCGGCAGCATCATATTTCAATAACCACGTGCTCATGCTCAGATAAATACATATAACATTTAAAGATCTCGAAACTAAAGACAAAGTTTAAAGACAATGAAAAGGCTCAAGATCAGAGATCACAAGCATGATGGAACAAGCCATTACAACGAAGTTCTAAAGACCAAGACCAATACTATTTAGAGATTTACGATAACGGACTTCAATGACTTTTCTTTTGCTGGGGGGGGGGGGTAAAGATTGTTAGCCTCAAAATATCGAGTCAAACAATAGAAGTAAAAGTCATTATATATTTAGTCGGGTATTTACGTTTAAGTAACTTTGTAATTGTTGTAATAGGCTAGTCGGGTTTCACGGGCTTTGACTTTAAGCTAATATTATCCATATTTCGGGCCAAAGCCCAACATAAGCCTATATATACCACCCTTAGGAGGGTGTTGGTTGGTAATTTTCTCTTTGTAAGAATAGACATTCCCTCCTTCCGCCTCTCTTCTTATCTCTACTTTCTCTCTCTATCTTCTCTTTATCTTCTCTCTAATTTTTATCACCTTGTATGTTTGTTCATGTGAAATGGGTTAGTATTGGGACAACATAGAGGTATTTGATGAGGTGTAATTTTATACACTTTTTCAAGGTCATTTAACCCCCGAATTGATGCAATTATCCCTACTTATCGTGCTTAATCGTTTATTTTTGTGATTATAGCATTTGGGAAGCACTTGAAGGAAATACATACACTTTGGACTCAATTTGGGAAGAAATAGGTTCGTAACTCCTTTTACTACTACTGCTTCTTGCTGATGGTGTGCATGTTAGGCTTTAGAAAACTAGCTTCTATTGACCGCAAAGACGTCTAAGGAATCGTGATTGTGTGGAGAGGATACCCTTACAACAGTCTTCATACTACCTTGCTTTCATGGGGTTGATCACCTTTTAAGTAGTTTTATTGCGTGTGATTATCATTAGGTGTCGTGTAATAGTCTTCATATATACCTTACTTGTGTTTTATTCCATATTCGGTTATTACATAGATAGTAGGTTCGTGTAATTCGCTTATTAATTAGAAAATACTTACACATTGCATCGCAAGGGTGACCGGGCAATAACATTAGGAAGAGCAACTAAGGAGTAGTGCATGATTAAGTGAGCATGTTTGTTTACCTATATGAGTTTCCACATAGTTAGTTTAGATTAGAAGTAGATTAGTAGTTTAATTAGTTTAAAACAAACCCTCTTCAAACTCGAGATTTTACTTGCTTTCTAAGAAAACATAAAAAAAACAAAAAAATAGTCTTCTCATTCCGTAGACTCTTTAGTAACATTCGATTTAAACCTTCCCAACTATTCCCCTAGAGAACGATCAATCCCTGTGTCTTGCCATATACTACGCTACAACGATTTATGTACATCTACTAAAGGATTGTAAAAACTTTGGTTTTCAAGCCATGCAACATCATATCCAAAGGTGTGTCCAAACAAATCAATCATCTCATGAAACTATTCTTTAACATTTTGAATCAACATCAGGCAATGTAACTATTGAGATAAGAATGAAATAGAAGGTAGGCATGTGTATGTAGGCACTCTATTATGATAGTTAAGAGGTGCATTTATGAGGGAGATACCATAACTTTGACTAATGCATAAGTATAGTTTAAGGAAAATAGAGAATACCACAACATTGACTTTTGTAAGTCAATTCAAGTAATCCAAACACCCTGTCAAATAATATAAGTTTGACTTTTGCAAGTCAATCTAAATGCATACAATTGCCAAAATTTACTAGCAAGTTGGCTTCGCATACCATAAAGACTACAAAATGTATACAAGCATTCCAAACAACTAACAAACTATTACACCACAAATACATAACTACATATTGTCCTAAAATTCTAGTACATAATTATAACAAAAATATAAGTGTTTATGAAATTAAACATAAAAGCATTTATTGACTACCATCTTCTTTTTCCTTTTCAACCATCACTTTTCTCCTCTTGATTGCTCTTGCTTGGTTTTCAACCTTTTCTTTAACAATATCTTCAGCTAGATCAACATCCCCATCATCAACTGAATCAACTACAAGTTCAACTTCAACTGGATCAACATTCGCTTCCACCACTTCTTCAACCCTTGCCACCACCTCTTCAGCCACCATTGGATCAACAACAGGAACATCAACTAGATCAATCACAACCACATGTTTTTTAGTCCATTATTTTGATACATCACATCCTTAATTGCTTGATCAAGTTTATCATACGAGTCTCTAATCTCTTCAGCTTTATCAACTAAATGGAATGGATCATGTTTCCAATCAAAATCATTATCTTGATCTACCTCTTCATCCCCAATCCATGTCTCAAGATCCCCTTCATTTCCACTAACTGTCCAAGTATTTTAGGCTAATGGTTTTCCAGTTTCATCCCTTTTTAATGAGTATTCCTCATCATTACTATCACTATCCTCCTGTGACTTTCTTAATTTTTTTAATTGGAATTTTTGATGTACATATCCATTAAAAGTAGTCACCATACCCATTACGTGTTTTCCATGATTTGCACCACCAAGTATACATGAAGTTTATGCCAACAATTAATGAAAACATCACGGTCTATAGAACATCGTAGCAACATGAAATAGGCTAAAGTGTAGTGGTACTGGTATGTGCTTATAACACATACATTTTCCCATTAAATAAAAGACTTAAATGACTAAAAACGGACTAAAAATACATTGTATTTGTATGTTTTGCATTTGAAATTGTGAGGAACGATATTCAATAATGGAAAGCCAAAAAACAACTAAACAAGCACGGAATGGTAAGGACAAGGTCAAAGGTAAACAAGTGTAGAAAATACACTTGAGGACTAAAAAATTACCAAACCTAAGTTGTATTACAAGAATTAAAGACAAGGGTCAAAATGCATACCGGGCAAAGATTGCATTCAAGTTATTTATCTTGAGGGGAAAAAATGCCTACTTACCAAAAGCCCTTCTTTCCTGCCCAACAAAATCCAGGTACAACTTGGATGTCGTCCTACCTTTCTACCTGCAAAACACTCAACACTAGAAAAATCATTTCAACCTCTCCTCTATCACCCCCCCCCCCCTCCAGCTGTATAAATGCCATGTTGGCAATCCCTCACCATTCCCAAGTATTTTCGATGGCTGTGATTGACTCCAAAGAAGCACAAAAGAAATTGAAGGCTGGGATTTGTTTTTAAAAAAACACCTCACACAACAAGCACACCTTGTTTGTTGTCTCTACAAAGAAACACAGAAGAAAGAAGTCTAAGAGAAGAAGACTTCGGCTATAAATAGAGTCTTTTGTAAACTTTGTGAAGGGAGAGTTATCTTAGTTAACTAGTTAATCTTAGAATTTCTTAGTTTAATTTTCAATTTTTAAAGTCATTTACAGCTTTTACTTTCAGCTTTGTAACACTTTCAAGTTTTAATACAAATTGGAGGGTTTAAGTCAATTTACAATTCCAAGTGTTAAGTTTCTTAATTGTGCTGTTTTGTGTTCAAAAAGCTCTCAATACAGTTTGTTTATAAGCTGCTCTAATTAAATAAATTTAAAAAGTTAAGTAGTTAAGTAGTTAAGAGAAAATCACTCTCAAGTACACCACAGCTTATTTTATGGATGATAAGCCAGTTCTGGATGGGCTTATGGACTCTCACTAGCTTGTTTTATACAAGCTAGAGCTTGTAGATTCTTGGTTTAGCCCTGTTTTGAGCAAGGGTGTTGTAAGTTTCTCTTTTTCTTATTTTTCTTATTTACTGCAGAATTGCTTATAGTGCTTAGTTGTTACCTATATTTGCTTATTTATGCTTTATCATGATGTCTAGTGCTTATCCTGCTTAGTTGTTAGTTTGAAAATAGTTTGTGTTACTTTCCAAGTTAGTACTGGTAGTATGCTTAGTTAAAACTGTTAGATTGATTCAGCTTATTTAAGTGCTTATTCTTAATTGAAGTCTGCTTATAAATGCCTTATTTTGTTATTTGATAATCTGTTTTTAATAAATTAGGATCAAATCAGCTTAATATAAAAAGAAAAATGATTTTTGAAAACTTTCAGGGGTATTTTCAACTAGCAGTACTAACCCATAGTTAGTACTGCTAGTTCTCTTTTGGAACTTTTAAAGCTAGCAGTACTAACTTAAAGCTAGCAGTACTAACTCCAAGTTAGTACTGTTAGTTAAAACTGTTAGTACTGGTGGTTCATTTTAGCTTATCAGCTTATTATTTCTGCTTATTTAAGATTTCCTTAGCTTTTTAGAGTAGATTAAACCATTTTCCTGTACTGTCTTTAGGAGTAAGCTTATTTAAGCTTATTCGCCTTTTCAAAGCAATTTTAGTAGTTGATCAGATTGTAGCTTTTAGCTTATTTGCCATTTTAGTTTAATCTAGTTGCTTATTCTTATGCCTGAGTGCTTATTAGGGTTAGTTAAATATCTGTTTTAGCTTATTTGTTTTTTTTCTTGTTTCATTGTGTTTTGTTAAAGCTAGCAGTACTAACCTTAAGCAACCAGTACTAACTTAAAGCTAGCAGTACTAACTCCAAGTTAGTACTGTTAGTTAATACTGTTAGTACTGTTGTTAGTACTGCTGAGTTTTTCTTGCTTAATTTAGCTTAATTGCTTTTTGAATTTGCTTATTTAGAGTTAGCTTAGCTTATTTGATTTGTCTTAAGCTTATTTGAGCTTATTTGTGTCTTAGTATAAAAGTTTTAAGTGTTTTTACCATTCCTAGCTTTTAGGCCTGCTCTAGCTTATTTTCCTTGCTTATTTTTATGTGCATTTGCTTATTAGTGTTAGTACCCAATCATTCCTTGTCATATTCAAACATCGATTATCAATTCGTCTTTCGATTTTCCATTCAAGCCTCGTTGGGACATAACGACCCGGAGACACCCTATACTGCTTCCGGTTTCATTGGTCTCGCGGATTCTGATCCTTGTTGTGTATTTATATTTATTGGTATATAAAAAGGGGTGAGAAGAAGCGAGTCAAATTTTGGCGCCGCTGCCGGGGAGGCTGTCAAAAAGAATATCGTTACGTTTGACAATTTGTGTTTAAATCTGTGAATATTTTCTTTATAAAAACATAAAAAGTACAAAAATATTTTTCATTTTCTTTTATTAGTATAATTATCATATAAAAACAAAAGAAAAACCAAAAATATAAAAACATTTTCCATAAAAAGAAATAAAATTCACAAATTGGTAAAAATACCAAAATATAATATTCTCAATTGAGGTATTATCATAATAACTTCCGGTGAACTTGTTGGTTCCCAACTCGAACAAAAGATTTAAAAACTTGCCATTTGTGTCTCTTACGACATACGGCTCACCTTGAAAAGTTAAACAAGCTATAAAGTGGGTATAAGGAGGGTTGTTCCTAGGAACTACGACCCGAAAGGAGAAATAAGCTTCGCGCTATTCCTACTCCTCCGCTCACCTGTGCGTTTATCTTTTTGAGAGCTACCGTGAAGTAAGTAGATTATTTGGTAGAAGTTGTCTTATCTCATTGTCCGGTAAAATACATTGTGAATAAATCATTGAAAAACCAAAAAAAAAGAACGATTCCGAAGAAGTATCCGCATCTTATCACACCTCAATCGTCGCAATCTTCTTCATAGCCTCGTCGGTTTGGCTTGAGGACACGGGCTCACCATAACGGGGGAGAGACTATAACACCCCCGGGGTTTTTTTTAAGGTTATTGACGTCGTCAATAAATCCCACCTGCATGTTGGCTCTCTTTTAGAGCTACTTCGTCATGCGTTTCGCGGTTTGTATCTATCATCATTAAACGGTACGTGCTTAGAATCTGACGACGTCAATAAATCCACTATGTACCTTTTGTATTGTACGCGTTTGCTTTAAATCGTAAACGTTAGGTTAAATCGCGTACGCCAAAAATTAGCGTTCAATGTAAACGGGCATCAAACAATTAAATGTTTACATCAAGCAAGGGTTAAGTAATTATTTTGAGGATAATTATTAACTTTGTTCATTTTATTTTTATCGGATACGTAAAGTGTATACGTTTTGCGATAAATTGCATTTAGGCATACCCGGAACCACCAAAACTTTTCTACGCTTCAACAAATACCCACATTTATACCCAATACATAAAAATTACATAAATATATCATGTATATCACTCTATGGCCGGATTTGTAGCTACATGTACAAGAAATATCACCAAAAATCTCTTTACCACTTGTATGTACAACATAACTCATTAATACCTAGCTAGTATTGTCCCAATTTGACCATTTTTCTTCCTTAAGACCCTCCCTTTTGTCCCAAGACTTCTATTTCATCTTTGACCACCTTTCTTATATACATATTACATACATGCAAGTAAAGAACACATAGATAACACTTAACACTTAGCAAAATCAACAAAACCTCTCCCTCTTTCTCATCTATATGCTACGGCATACAAACCACCACCACCAAAATCCATATCAATTTTTCTACAACCCATACACTCCTACACACATCCATCCTAAGATATTCTAAGGTGATCCCAAGCATTGGCTAACCATATTCAAGTGATTATCAAGTAAAAGGAAGCTAGGGTTTATTTAAGAAAACAAGGTTTTTCTTTGGTGCAAGCTTTGGATTTTTATCTAAACAAGGGTTTAGATTATATTGGTCATCATCATCCTACATCATAAGGTCAACTAGAACCCTTTATGTTCTTTCAATATTCATTTTATGCATATGTTAGTTCTATTGTAGCTTGAATCACCATGTAGGATTTTTAACATGTAAATGGAGTTTTTACTTGTAATGATCATTTTGCACACTATTATATATGTTGAGATATTGCTAATATCATGTTAAAAGGGATGAGAAAGTATTGTACCATATTAAGTTGGTGTAAAAATGATTAACTACAAAAGTAGTAAGGTATAAAAGCAAGGTTAAAAATGGATTCAACAAGGTCACTCAAAGATTCTGTCCAAAATTCGTATATATAACACATTATTTTATATTTTTATAAAGTAGTATGATTCACGACGATTCCGAAAAGGTAAGAAACTTGTCAAACGGATTTATAACGAAAAAGTTAGAGCGAAAACGAGGTATATATTCGAGGTATAAAAATCCAGCATTTGTTAAGTTAGTGGTTTCTGTCAGGATTTTAAGATGGTATTTGCGGCACTTTCGAGTCCGTTTCGGCCTTCGGCCGAAACATGAAAGTCGTTCGGAAGGTCGTTTTACTTCCCCGCGAGGTTCTTTAAGTCTAAAAGCGAGTGATAACGGGTCGTAAGGCGGGGGCAAAATCTGGCTTTTTGGTAATTAATACACTGCATCAGATCTGATGCGAGTGCTTTTTCGCCCATTTCGGTCGAGTTTCGGGTCTCGGACAGAACTGGAAAGTTGTTCAAAATATCGTTTCGCATAAATTCTCTTTAGAACCCGAGTCATGAAAATGTGATTTAGTGGGTCATTATAGTCGGGTCAGACTTAGAAAATAAACTATAACTACCAGGAGTAACTACAAGCGAGACTACAACACTACCAGTAGTAACAACACTACCAGTAGGAACTACAACACTACCAGTAGTAATAACACTACCAGGAGGAACTACAACACTACCAGGAGGAACTACAACACTACCAGTAGTAACAACACTACCAGTAGTAACAACACTACCAGGAGGAACTACAACACTACCAGTAGTAATAACTATAACTACCAGGAGTAACTATAACTACCAGGAATAACTACAATTACATTATTCAGATAATTATAAATGTTTTACAATTATAAATATGTTTTCACTCAAACATTTAGATGGTGATTGAGCTATATAGAAATTTTCCGTGTATCGAAGTGCTATAATACTAGGGAGATGCATAATGAAGCCTCTTTGGATTGGCGTATCGACGAGTTGTTGGATTTACGATTTAAAGTATCCTAACTCCTCGTACGTCATGTCATGACCTCTTAAATTATGATAGCCCGAACGATAGTACGATGTAACAACTATAAGATTATATTATGTTATTAATATAAGTACTCGGTACTTATACGACCTATATTGAATTAGGTTGCATTCGGGAATAATCGTGAAGCATTCCCACACTTTGAATATAATAGTCAATCACTCACTTGAGGTGAGTTCATAGCCCACCTTTTTACAGTTTTTTACTGATTACTAATATTTGGGTGGAAACATGTTTTTGTTATACAAATTGGACGCAAGTGGATATTTTTGCATTGATTACATGTTTGCCTTAGTAGCGATAACCCAAGTACGCCCATTATCAAGAACTGTTAATTGCATAGGATTAGTTGGGGATTAACATTATCGTGACGCGAATGTTAATTAATAGATCAAAATGGAAACGACCTCCCCGTTCTGGTGACTAGCTATCACCGTGAACGAACGTTATAGGCATCGAATCATGGATGATTTTCAGGCTAGAGCACATCTCGGGCTGAGTAGCAATATTTTGCGAACAAGACTGTTGAGCTTCAGTGTCATGAGCTTAGTGTAAATGTAATCTGGTTTTGTGATTGTTTGCATATGTTGTAACATCACGGGAAAGTCTTGCGGTCCTGCATAATTTAAATACATAAACCTATGAATTCACCAACATTTTTGTTGACGTTTTAAGCAATGTTTTCAGGAGATCAATAGGCATGGGATGCATTGGGTAACATTTTGGATTGCACGCTTAAAGATTTAGGTGCATCATATATTGGGAAATGTATTGACAACTTTTGTAATATTTAACCATGAACAAGTAAAGCTATATGCTTTTGTATTAAGTCTTTCAATTAAATCCAATGTATCATTTTAAACGACTTTTTGTGTCGTTCTTATATATCTTGTGCTGTTGATCTTGAAGTAACACGCCCCGGACCCTTATTCCGCTGCGACCCATTTTGGGGGTGTTACAGATTGGTATCAGAGCCAAGGTTATAGAGAACCAGGTCAAAATGTTTTTGCTGGACTATAACCGTTTTCAAACATTGCATTCATAAAAAGGGTTTTTATGGGACACACAATTTGTTGTCATAGGGAACTATGATGGCATTAATAATTGAATATACGTGGGTTAAATATATACGTATATTACAATAAGATCCTTATATAATATACTCTTATATAAGTATTTCTTCTGGTCACAGTGCGATGTGATCTTATTTACGATGCATATGTTATGTTACGTTATGATTGTATTGAAATCTAACGGGTATTGTATTTTCTTGTGATTTAAGAAAATGGCACCAAGAGGAAGGCCCACGAGGTTAAACCCAGATGCAACACCAACACCAGTCACACCAGCCCCAAATGCACCAACAACCACAACTGTTACTGAGGCACAACTTCAGGCCTTAATTGATCAAGGAGTTGCTGCTGCAATGGCTGAAGCAGAAGCAAGCAGGGTTAGGAATGGCTACAATAGCAATGGTTCAGGACCAAGGCCAGCACAAGCTGCTCGCGAATGCTCTTACTCTGAATTCTTAAAATGCAAACCTTTGGACTTCAAAGGCACTGAGGGAGTCGTCGGACTCACTCGATGGTTTGAGAAAATGGAATCTGTGTTTAGCATTAGCAATTGCCCAGCAACTAGCCAAGTCAAATTCGCGACTTGCACTCTGCAAGACGATGCTCTTACATGGTGGAATTCCCATGTTAAGACCACCACTCCAGAAGTAGCTCATGCCATGCCATGGGCAGCACTGAAGAAAATGATGACTGATAAATACTGCCCGAGGGGTGAGATCAAGAAGATTGAAACTGAAATGTGGAACCTTAAGGTTAAGGGCACCGATGTGGTGGCCTATAATCGACGATTTCAGCAACTAGCCTTGATGTGTTCCAGAATGTTCCCAGAAGAGGTAGACAAGATTGAAGTTTTCTCACCAATCCCTTCATGATCCTAATGATTCTGAGAAATCGCTCACAGAATTAAACAATGATGTGAAAAATGATCTCAAAGATTTCAAAAGATGTATCCGTAGCATGAGGATTGTTCATTGGAAACTCTATGACAACGACGATCGTAAAACTATCGGTGTTTTACCCAACAAAAATTCTAAAACCGTCAACCAAGAGCCTCAATCTAAAACTGATTTTGAAAAATTAATGACTAGATTCTTGGATGATCAAAGAGTTTCAAATATGTTTGTTAAAAACAATGTTAAAGATATGATTTTAAAGATGAAGCAAAATGAAAAGAATTTCCAAACTAAAATTAAAAATATGGAAAGAAAAATAGATGAGTGGTCGAAATCTCAAAACGTATCTTCAAAACAAACCGATAGGAATGACCCACCTCCTCCTCAAGCTCACACCGAGCACGGGAATGCCATATTCACCGAGAGTGGAAAGTCCAATTATTCTCCAAAAACTCAAAAAGATTCACCACATCCTATTATCGTTCAAATAAAAAAAGATAAACCTATTAAGACATCAAAAAAGGGATATCACGTGGTTAAAACAAAAGAATATCCATTTCGTGAATATATTCCAAAAATATCATATCCTCAAGCTTTAAGAGTGGATCATTCCCACTTGAACCGTATCATTAAGGAATCTTAAATCGAGTTAAGTATAGTAATAATAATAATAGTATTAATAGTAAATAATAATAAACCTATAAAAAACTAAAATTATATATATAAAACAAAATCTTTGCAGTCTTTAAGTATGTCACCCATTCATCCGGTGTGTCGCGTATCTTGATTTCTGCATCTAAAAAGAAATTTTTCGAACATTGTGGGTGTGTTCGTTGGAAACCCTCACAATACTATAACTCGTCCACTCGGGATACCGAGGGGTTTAAAGACTTGTTGCATGCGCTAAATGCAACCGTGGTGCCTACGAAAGTGCGCTTTTGTATTTAATGTTTTTCTTGTAGTTGTGTTTATTTTGCAGATTAAATAAACTGGTGGATGGTTGTGTGGGCTCGCTACGCCTTCTGGGCTAGGGGCCATGTAGCCACAAATTTCCGTTCCAAAAAAAGAATACACATGCTTGGCGCTTCGTTTCGCGTCATATCCTTCATAATTCAGCCAAGCACTTATGAGCCCCGAGAAGTTACAATTTTACGCATAATGCTCTACTTAAGTATGGAGGAGCTCTCGCTCCTCACAAAAAAAAGAACGTAATGGAATCACTCAAGGACAGCTCCAACGTAGCTATATCTCTCTATGCCTCGGGAAGTACCGTTTTCCCTTAATTTTCCCTATTTTCTATATTTATCAGGTCTCACATTGAGGGCAATGTTCAACTTAAGTGTGGAGGGGTAGCAAATAGAAAAAATTAATCATGTTCCTCTATGTTTGCCCTGCAGAAATTTTTAAACTTTCAACTGATATTTTCTAGAAAATTTATAAATTTGTATATTGCTTTTCCAAAAACTTAAAAGAATGCATACTCTTAGTAAGGCAAATCCAACCGGATTAACATTTTAACTAGCATTAAATCAACCCACTTAAATTGTAAGGTTCGCCTCTAGATCTTAAGGAATTAGGGTACCCATCTTTGATACCTAAGATAATTTTTGCCTTTAGCTTGTTCGAGTTAAGGAATGAGCAATCATGTGTATCTATTCCATCGTTATGGATGTGTATATGTGGTTTTGTCGCCTTTTTTGGAACATTGGTATTGGTATAAAGTTATATGAGTGGGCCGGTAATTTAGTAGCTCCAGAACTTGTGCTTGATCATCATTTACAAGACCGCAGTGAGGTTAATTTATAGACAAAGTCGTATGATAAGAGGTGAAATAAATCCCTATGCAATCATGTATCTGCAGCACTCGCTTTTAGTGTTGAGATCCCCAATGTATCTCAAGAGCAAGAAAAATGTGCTCAATGAAGAATAAGTTGTGTGTCAGCCTTAGTTATCGCAGTATCTGTTATAAAAAAGAAAAGAAAGAAAGAGAAAAGAAAAAAAATAAAGTTCAAACTATAAGGCAAAGTTCTGGCACATAGAATTAAGTATCTGCTATTTACCCTCATCGTTATCACATTTTGCCTCTTTGATATTTTTGTCTAGGTGCTCATGCCGCAACAGGCATGTTTATGTGTCTAGTACAAGCATATGGTAGTGACCTAGATTATGTTTGTGCAATTGAGTGACTTCACAAATATAAAACCCTATCTGAGTGACTCGTGTGAATTAAAAAACAAACACTTTCCCTGTGTGAGGTGCTCTGTTATATGTCTATGCCTAAAAAGTTATAAAACTGGTAAACATTTGTTAATGATAAAATGATTTTTTTTCTCCACGTCACGATAAATGATCTTGTTTTCTCGCTTTAATTGCTTGAGGGCAAGCAATAGCTAAGTGTGGAGGGATTTGATAACGCCTAAATTATACATGTTTTTGGCGACGTTATTTGCATTTATTTGATCATTTTTCGTAGACATTTGGTACTTAACCAAGTATATTTGATATTATATGTTCTAGTTACGTGTCGTGGAATAAAACGGAAGAATACACAAAGAATTAGAGCTTAAAAGTACACTTGAAGACATCCGGAGTTCAAATGGAACAAAACCAAGTATTTATACACAACGAAAAGCAAGTTAGAAGAAAATAAAGGGCTAAAGCTGAAAAAGAGCCCAAGTGGGCCGCACTTCCTTCAAAAGTCAAAGAATTAAAGTCTAATAAATGCACCTGCATTAACTCCTCAAGTGCGCCGCACATTTTACTAAGTGCACCGCACATTTTACTAAGTGCGCCGTACTTCCCTTTGAAGAATTAAATGATACCAGCATAACTCACCAAGTGCGCCTCACTTCTGCCCGATTTTAGCCTATAAAAGGAGGCCTTGGCTCTCTCATTTTACAAATCCAACACAAATCATCCCACTTAGTGTGGAACACTTAGGAAAGGTGGATAAAGGCTTGAAAAACCTTTGATCCAAACCACCCTTCAAACCACCATCACCACCACCATCAAAATCAAAGTAAGGAGGAGTTCTTGAAGAAGTTAGATAGTCTTGGTTGATGTTCATCATTGTTATTAGGTTTTGATCCATCAAAGAGGCATAGTTGTAGTGTTATTTCGAATCTATAAGCAATTGTGATGGAATTGTTCATAGTTTCTGGATTTTTCTTTGAATATAATAAAGTGTTCTTGAGAAATTCTTGTGAAATCACCATACTTTGCTCTTGGAATTGGTATGAATCTTGTTACTCTTTTAAATATAATCCTTGTTGAATCCATGATGAATGCTATGTGTTTTGTTACTTTGATTATGGAGTAGTAATCTTATGTTTGTTTGGGCATAATGTGATCTTGGATATGAAGCGTTTGGATATGTGTTTATTGAATTGGTAAAACATATTTTATACAAGAATATAGGCCGAAATGGTTCTTTTATATATGTGTTTAATCATTCCACTTAATATATTGGTTATAATAACTTATAAAGGCCGAAAGGATTTGTTGTTATTAATCGATATAATCACTAGTTATATTTAAAGGCCGAAAGGATTTATAACTTGTGATAACTCTATTTTCTAAACTTATAAACACTATCCTAAACACTTCATTATCAAAGTGATCATTGCCTAAACAAACATACCTTAATCATTTGATTGAATCATCTTTTAATTGCTTTCGTTATAATATTCGATATATGCAAGATTTGGTTAATTTGATCCGTGACAATCTTATTAACCTTAGCACCTTAATTACAAACTGTGAAAACTTCAATTCCCGTGGAACGACCTGGACTTACCTAAAGCTATACTATACACGAACGGGTATACTTCCCGAGTGTTGTGTTTTTAGTAAAAATCGGTATTTCTAGTATTATAAATTTAAAGCTTGGAAAACACACATCAAAGTTTTTGGCGCCGTTTCAATCGCTGTCATTCAAGCAAACATATATCTACTTAAAGGGTTTACCTAAGTCATTATACCATCTTATCAATCCATTCGCTGAAGAAAAGACATTCGGGATAATGATAGATGCTGCTTACCTGGAAGGTTCTGAACTATGAAACAAGATCGGATTCACATCCATATGATAACTTTGAAACTTCCGTCAGATTAAAGGAGAAACCATTCATGACTACTTTGTCCGATTTGCAAGGCTCATCAACGGACATGCGAACATCAAGATGGGACCATGTCCAGAATGTAGTTGAATTCAAAGTTGTGATATACCAATGTTGCCTGTAGGGGTGGATTTGTAACAGAATGAAACTGAACAGAGGTTTGAGGGACTTCAACTATGATCAGATGTATGCTTATCTGAAGAAACAAGAGGCAACACTGCCAATGCGAACAAATAATTTTTTAAAAGGTTGGATCGATTCACTTAACACATGTTGATCCTCTCGCCTTGATGTTAATATTTCACTATAGCAGTACTATTCACAATATCTACACTTCCTCCTCATACATGTTCAACCACAACATTTACTGAAACACTCAACTTAACTCAGGACTCTTTCAACAGACAAATTAATTGAGAAACTTAACCGACACACTTGCCATTACTCACCCAATCATATAAACAATACCTTCCTCAAAAACTAACAATAATCTAGAAACTTCTTCAATACAAGGAACCAGTCATAGTTCAAGATGACAGGGATGTTGTTTCAAAAATGTTCAGGTGTCGACAGAATAGAGGTCTGGGGAACAATGCAAGGGAAGGGGTACATGTGCAGGTGGTATGGGGGAAACTGCAGAACGGGGTTAGGAATTAAATCCAGGTCAAGCAAGGCAAGATTACGTGTACTACTGCAATAGGGTTAGGCCACATGGCAAAGAACTGCACTCATACCCAAGCGACTACAAATAAACTCATATACTTCACAAACAAAGATGTTGCTGATTGCAAGCCAGGAGAATGGTGGTGCATTAAATGCGATCAATTGTGTTTATTGCAGGTGGACAAGACATTGTTGTTGATGAAGATGTGGATGAGTAACCGGTTCAAGATTTTAGCATTAAGGTGGATAATGTCTTTCAAGCTTATGATTTGTAATGCTTTTGATATCTGATGTTGATGAGGCTACCAATAAACTGTAATGCTTTTGATTCTGATGTTGATGAGGCTCCCACTACACAGACTATGTTTATGGCAAATCTCTCATCGGCAGATCCTGTCTATAATGAAGTCAGTCCGTCATATGATTCGAACATCCTATCTGAGGTACCAGATCATGACAACTGTCAGGATGCTGTTTGTAAACATCATAAAGTACACGAGATGCATGACGATGTACAACCAAACTACGTTGTTGACTCACATGCTGATTATACGAGTGATAGTAATATGATTCTGTATGATCAATATGTAAAGGACAACGCAGTGCCAGTTGTATAAAGTAATGTATCTTCTGTACCAAATGATGCATACATGATGATATTAAATGATATGCATGAACAATCTGCCCAATGTGTCTCTGTGACAACACAGAACAATGTAGTTGATAAATCATTGACTGCTAAACTTGCAACATATAAGGAACAAGTTGAACTGTATAAAATACGGGCCAAGTTTGAATTAACAGAAAGAGAACAAAATATTGATGAACAATTAAGAATAGTTATCACTGACCGTAATATTAAGGAAGAAAATTTGAAAAGGGAACTTCATTCTATAAAACTGCAACTTAACTCTACCATTAACCATAACAAGTCAATGGTTAAAGAAGTTACGTCTTTGAAAAAGGATTTTAAACAGAAAGAAAATAAATACCTTAAAGAATTTTTGGACATGAAAGCCTTAAAAGAAAAGGTCGAGGATATATTATTCAAGCAAGATCAGTCTCTTCAAACAGTTCACATGTTATGTAAACCAAAACCTCATTATGATAAACAGAAGAAGGTAGCAATAGGCTACAAGAATCCCTTATATCTCACCCGTGCAAAGCAAGTTCAGCATGCTCTATATAATGGCCATAAAATTATCAAAACCCATCATGTCTCGGCCATAATACACGACTCTGAGGATACCCTAGAGATAGCTGAAATCACTAGGAAGAAAATGAATGACAAAATAAAAACCCCTCTGTGGACTGAACAAACATTAATATTAGACCCCCAGATTACTCAAAAGAGAACTATCTGGCGACCTTTACACCACAGACACAATTGACCCCCGGTCAGATATTTTGGTCCAAGGATCTCCTCAAGATGAAAGCAGAAGCTCTCAAAGAGCAGACCCCAGCTTCAAGACCAATCAAAGCGTTGATGGTCTATCCTCCCAATACACCTGCAACGCTTGTCCCCATGGTGCTTCCAACAAAAAGTCAAGTGAAAATTAACATTTTTGCACGTATACAACTTTTTTGGATTTTGATAAAACCTGTAAAAATAGAATTACACTAACGGGTCTCACTGAAGGGGAAAGGGGCTTTGAACAAACCAAGGAATGTTATCTCTCCAAGGTCATTCCATTTTTCAAAACACTTAAAGAACATTTTGAGGGAATTTAAAAGGCTCTCACTAAAGAAATCAAAGAAATGAAAGAAATTTTTAAAGAGTTGAAAGCTGAGGTTGACCAAAATGTTGTGAATAAGAGGTATGATGAGATTGAGCGGAAAAATATTCTCATTGCAAATGATAATTTAATTGCTGATTGCTTGTCCAAAGAAGTATTTTATATTGCAACAAATTCTGAGCTTACTGTGTCTAGATTCACTGAAATGCATGATGCCCACACTGTTGTTCAAGCACGTTGTCTGTAACTTGAAGTAGAGCTTTCTAAACTAAATGATAAGATTCAAAAAGATGATCATAATGAATTGGTAAAATGTTTTTCCAACCTTGAGGTAAATCACTTGAATTTAAAGTTAAAGTATCAACACCTTAAAGAAAGTTTTGGAAACAACAAATCTCTACCCGCTAAAGATGCTCCTGATTTTGACTTAGTATTTGTAATCGAAAAAATGAAAGCTTCCATTCAAGGAAAGGACAACGCAATTAAAAAATTGAGAATGCAAATCTCTCGATTACAGGAAACCCGTAGTGAAGCAAACCGTACTCTTGATTTCAGTGCCTTAGATTTTTAGATCACTCAATTAACTGAAAAAGTCATCGTTCTTCAAGAACAAAATGAGTTGTTTAGGGCCGAGAATGAAAAAGTTAAGCAGCATTACAAGGAATTGTACGATTCTATTAAGATCATGCGTGCTAAGCATATAGAACAGACAACTGCCCTGTTAACTAAAAATGAGAATCTAAAGGTCCAAATAAAGGATAAAATGAAATGTGTCACTATAGATTATGTAAAACCAAAAGTTCTTGCACATGGTATGTACGCTATCGATGTTGAACCAATCCCCCCTCGTTGTAGGAACAATCGGGAAGCTCATTTGGATTATCTTAAACATCTTAAGGAAAGTGTAAAACCCCTTTGCGAGATTGTAGAGGAAGCTAGGCTTGAAAGACCTTTAGATAGATCACTTGCTTCTCCCTGCTTTTACACTAAACAATCTCAGGAACTGTTAGAATATGTGATTGGCACTTGTCCGAAAGACTTCAATAAACACGATAACAAACATGCTACCACCCCTTTAAATAGGAGAAAGCGAGTTACTTTTGAGGACCAATGTGAAGCGTCAAATAATAACACACAGAAGCATGTAGAGCAACTGAACATTCAGAAGACTAATGTCCTTGTGATTCCTTCTACAGGAATAAACACATGCATTGACGCTAGCGGATCACAGCCTAGGAGCAATACTAAGAAAAATAGGATCTCGCCGGCTAACAGTGACAACAAGAAGCAAGTAGAAGAACACCCTCGGACAAATAAATCTAGTCGGCAAAAATCGAATTGTGTTAACTCTAGTATTAGCTCTAAGCGTGTTGTAATTAATTCGAATTCTCGTTCTGTTTGCAAAACATGTAACAAATGCTTTATTTCTACCAATCATGATATGTGTGTAGTTAATTATTTGACTTCTGTGAATGCATCCCCTTTTGTTAAAAATGTTGTGAGCAAAGTTAAGAAGGTGTGGCAACCTAAGCAAGTTAAGCAAGTTTGGAAGGCAACAGGAAAACTGCTTACCAATGTTGGTTATCAATAGAAGTCCACAGGAAGGAAATTCACTTTAGGAGAACAATGCCCTTTAACTAGGCTCACTAAATCCAAAGTAGTGCCTGTTCAGAAAACTAAAAATGTTAGTACTAGTGACATTGGGATAACTAAGAAACTAAATCACAAATCTCAAAAACCATTAACTAGATACCAACGTAGAAACAAATAGTACAAGGCAGTTTCCACTAACATTCCCACTTCAACTGTGCATCAGGCAATTGATACGTCTATGCAAACTGATGTTGCTTATGCTAACCAACAAGACCCCAACAAAAATTGGGGATCTAACTTTCCAAACTCTCCATCTTCGTTTGTTTTCAAATGCAGGTCGTATAGATCGTCCTTTGGTATTAGACTCAGGCTGCTCAAAACATATGACGGGGGATCGCTCAAGGCTCAGGAATTTTGTGAAAAAGTTCATCGGGACAGTTAGATTCGGAAATGACCACTTTGGTGCTATCATGGGTTATGGAGATTACGTGATTGGTGACAGTGTGATCTCCAGGGTTTACTATGTGGAAGGACTGGGACATAATTTGTTTTCTATCAGACAATTTTGTGATTCTGATCTTGAAGTTGCATTCAGGAAGCACTCATGTTATGTTCGAGATACAAATGGTGCTGAATTAATTAAAGGTTCTCGTGGTTCTAATGTTTACACTATCTCGGTTGAAGACATGATGAAGTCCTCCCTAATCTGCTTGTTGTCCAAAGCCTCCAAGAACAAATCATGGTTATGGCATCGTCGTTTAAACCACTTGAACTTCAGTACAATCAATAACCTTGCAAGAAAAGACTTAGTAAGAGGCTTACCTAGATTGAAGTTTGAGAAAGATCATCTTTGCTCAGCATGTCAACTAGGAAAGAGCAAAAAAGCATACCCACACACCCAAAACTGAAAACACCAACTTGGAGGTTCTTAATACCCTTTACAAGGATTTATGTGGACCAATGCGAGTGTAAACAATTAATAGGAAGAAATACATCTTAGTCATTGTTTATGACTATTCTAGGTTTACTTGGGTCAAGTTTTTGAGATCGAAAGATGAAACCCCAGAGTTCGTCATCAAATTTATAAAGCAAATACAAGTCGATCTCAACAAAACTGTCAGATACATCCGTACCGATAATGGCACAGAATTTGTTAATCAGGTTCTGACTGAATGCTATGAAAGTGTTAGCATTTTTCACCAAAAATCAGTTCTGAGGACTCCACAACAAAACGACATTGTCGAAAGACGGAATCATACTCTTGTGGAGGCTTCTCGGACAATGCAGATATTTTCCAAGGCTCCGATGTTTCTATAGGCAGAAGACGTTGCTAATGCTTGTTACACCCAAAATCGATCCCTCATTCACACTCGTCATAACAAAACCCCATACGAGCTGGTGCATGATAATAAGCCTGATCTTACCTTCTTCTGAGTCTTTGGTGCTCTTTGTTACCCTACGAATGACAGCGAGGATCTTGGAAAATTACAACCAACTACTGATATTAGAATTTTCGTTGGTTATGCACCAAGCATGAAGGGTTATAGAATCTATAACAAAAGAACCCGAAGAATAATGGAAAATATTCACGTTCAATTCGATGAGCTGTCTGAGCCAATGGCTCCTGTGTAACTC